>JAPMOR010083708.1:662909-680839 GCA_026543865.1 Argiope aurantia | reverse complement strand
TCGTAATATTTATTTCTCTTATTTTATTTTTTAATTTCTATATCAAACATATATATCCGCCTGAGTATCAGGAATGGTTATAATAATTAGGTAGAAGAAATGGGGTGTAGCAAGAAAGCAAAAATACTAGTTGATCTAAGAAATCATTTTATTGCAAAAATATTTCAGAAATAAGAATTCCACCACTGAAATTTAAATGAAAGTTTTTTACATTGATTCATAATATCAATATCTCTTTAATAATATCGCTATTAATTTTTGCTTATTCTTAGAATGCCCCTAGAATAATAAATAAAACATAGTTGAGCTACTCCGATTCACCAGAAAGCGTACAGTTAAATTAAATTGAGAGGACAATAACAATAGGCTGGAACTACTGTTGAGTTCTAAGAGCCACATTATAGCTCCTCAAGTAGAAGGCACGTCCAGTCATCAGCAGGAGGTAACTCTACCACACACTGTTATTATACTCATTAGGATGTCAAGAAGCATCCACATACAGGAAATTTCTCATTCCTCATATTTGAGGTGTTCGGATATTTAATAAATAATACCGCGTGGCATATGAATAATGACAGTTTAAGTTTGCTCCAGGTGACAGTTGGGATCATGTTGATTCGATAAACATAACTTTCAATGAAATTTGCTGGATTCCATTGTAAAAAACAAATGCAGAAAGTTCTGGTTTAGTCTCCTTTTCATTCTATGCTCTTTAAGAAATTTCTGTCTTAATATTAACTGGTAAAAATTTTCAACGGACTGTATTCGCTCTATTCAAAATTAAATACTCTTCGTATAATGGAATTTCTTTTACATTTACATAGAATTTTAATTAGTGAAAAACGTTTCTTTTGATATCCATCGTGATTTCACTTTCTTGACATATTCATTTCAACGCTTTATTCTTTCATGATTTTATTTTGATCCTGGAAGATGCGCCGATCTAGATGAAATGTCATTTTTTTAATGGATAGAGTTTTATCTCAGATAGAATTGTCACAGATTAGCTAATGAAAGCTGCAGTAGAAAGTTTCATGTACATTGATTATTGACGATTATTGATGATCGACTTTTTATTACTTATGTAATAAAAAGATGCTATTTGTAGTATAATTTAGATATAAATATATCGTAACATTAAAAGATTTGTTTCCTAACAGTGGGATCTTTTCTATCCACAATGTTCTCGAACATTCAAACCAACAATCATCTCTAAAATCGGTTTGAAACAATGTACTAACGGAAAATAATCAGACATGACGCAGACTTCGAACAAAAGAAGCTATAATTCATAAAATAATAAATGCTGAGAAGTAAAATAAGTATGATTATTTGAACAATAAAATGAATAAATTGATATAAAAAATGTTTAAGTAATTAAAAATATTGTAGAAGTATTATATGAAAGAAAATTAATTGATATTAAAAATGATAAAATTCCCTTCCAAAACGCTGAAGCCAGCAATGGAAATGCTATACCAGACACAAAATAAAAACAACGGCGTAGTAAAATATTAGCAGACCTAATCTCCATAACTTTTGCTGCAACTCAGCATAAATAAATTTTAAATAAAATTTGGAGTTCAGCATTCGATAACTATATAACGTTCAATAATACTCAAAATAAAACTAATCATTAAAAGAGGATTGAAACAAATAATGATCTGCTAGCAGAAAATAAAATTCTTTGCCAAATACAGAATAAAAAAAAGGCAGAACAGTGAAAAAGAAATAAACATGTCTGATTTTTATTTAATTTCTTGATTTCTTGATTCTTGATTCTTATTTAATTTTAATGTTATCTTTTATTTAGCTGAAATAATCAATATTAGCTCAGAATTTTTAAAATATGAAACTCATTCAATTGACATCAAGCAACTTTACCATCTCTGGTGTTCTGGAAAAAAAAAGAATTACATACAAGGGAATGGTCTTTCTGAAAGTTTCTTGCATACTTCCTAATATATATTTTAAAGTCCCCCCCTGTCTCCGTATACAAATCGCGGACATTCAGCAAGACTACAAACACCACGAGAAATTTTTTTCAGATACCCACACATGAGCATTTTTTGTTTAGAAGTATATTAAGAGAATAGAATATGCGGGTTTTTTTGCAATTTTTGCTATACTTTCAATCCTTGAATTGACACTATTTTTTCAATTTTTTGATTTCAAAATTTAAAATAGAACCGCCGTTTTAACAGGAAGATTAGATATTAAATTGATTCTTAATAAATTATTTCTAAGTGATGTGTAAAGAATATTTGCGTTTATCAATTGAAGCTTTTACGTGCAAGTGAATGTATTTAAAGATAAGCGGTCAGACGTTTGATGGATTTCGGCTCAAAATTTCATACATATCAACGCCCTGAGATGTCAAATTATGTATTAGGTTTAAATTATTTAGCTGTTTACGTTTTGCGGTTGCTTTAAGGCATGCAAGTTTTCTCTGAGTGGATTTCCTCCAAAATTTGACAGAAATTTTTAAATTTGGAATACAGGTCAGATACCGAATTTCATCCATTTAGCTCAAAGAATTTTTGAGTTGTCACATTCACAGACATACAGAACGACCGACAGACAGATATAAATCTAAATATATCTTTTTCGAACTCTGGAATGTCTGAAACGTGGATATTCGTCCAAATCTTGCAATCGAAATTTTTGACGACAAAAATCCTTTTTCTTTCCATACTTAGTAAAAGAGGAAGAAAAAATGTATCGAAAGAAAAAAATAAACAGATAAATATCTGATCGATTTGCGTGGATCTGCAATTTCTCATTATTTGAAAATGGATCCTATCAGAAAGTATAGATCACTTACATGATCATTATAATCTCGGCAGAGACTTCTTTTGATGTTGGCCTTTTTTTTTTGCTTTGTTTATCCTTCTTATCTTTCATATTACAATAATTTTTTCGACACAATCTCCCTTTACATAATGTTTTTAAAAGAAGTCGAAAATTGCTTGCGATCACTGATCGGAGGAATTTCAAATTTATGATAGTCATGGCGTCGCATATAAAGCAAGTCAGCCTAAAGCTTCAAGGATAAGGCAGAAAAATTCGTCAGATATGAGAAAAATTATCATTAATCATTTTTGACACTTTCCTATAAAATGCCTTTCAGCTACTTTGAATTTGTATTCATGATTAGATGCATAAAAGTTGTTTCGTTAATTAGGGCAGTTTAACAAAAGTATCAAATAATGACTCTTAAAACTGTTTTCTGAAGTTTGCTTTTGGTTTATTCTATGATAACAGTCAAGGTGATTAAGGTGATATGAGACTGTGAAAAGGATGGATATAATTTCTGTTTAAGTATTTCTGATGCTTGGTAATATAAAGTCTAATTAATGATAACTGTATGTTTTCTATTTCAAAGCGAACTGAAGGTTGTAAAATTAACAAACGAAAATTTCGAAGGCACAGTATCGATTATTTAAGAGATGATAAGAAAAAAAGGCAAATTCCTTTTAACAGGTTACTTGTAAAGAAAATAAACTGCTGAAATTTATATTTTATTCGATCTTTCATTAAATAAAAAATTATGCAAAACATACTGAGCTATTATTTACTTTAAATAAATTCTCCGGGAGGCCTCCTTAAGCATTAAGATGACAAATAACAGAATAAATAAGAAGGTTCACAACTACTACTAAGCAGTAAATAATAGCGATGCAGAATGGTGAACAGTTTCATTGATACGTCATTGAAGTACTTGTGAGACCTCAGAGCATTAACAGGGTTTTAGTACTTATGGTTCATATAACCGATATTATTATCTGCGATGGACAGGTCACTCAACCTTGGCAAATATTTTCATGATTGGAAGGTATTTTCTTAAGATCAATTCATAAAGAATTATTCATTAGAAATTAAAAAATTGTTTTAAAATTCCATCATTTCTTTTAGCAATAAATGAACATTCGCAGGAATCATTTTTTTTTCATTCACACGGCTGTTTTGCAGCAGTGACTACGCAAATGTATTCAAGTATGAATTTCATGGGAAAAAATTTGAATAGTTAATAATATACAAGAATTTCTGGAAAAAATAAATTTTAAATTCTGAAACTTTTAGCAATAAAAATAAAGCAAACCTGAGCCAGTTATAGGCAAACTATTTATCAAACAGACAGCTATAAAGTTGTTTTATATAAATAATTTTAAACGTGAAATTTCAATTCTTCTCAAGTAACTTCTCAAGTAACTGCATCAAAATCTTTTTATCATTTGAGTTTCTTTATGATTTGCATAGGAATCAGTATGCTAGACTTCTTTAAGAAATGTGCGTTTATTTGTCTGTAAGGGGTTTTGTTTTCGAAATTTTCCTTGAAATATATTTAAGAAAATTTGAATAAAATTTGATTTTTTACATGTGAATTTAATAAGTTTCCTGTTGCATATTGTATCTAGCAATAATTATCAAAATTAATTTGTTTTCATTGAGATTTGGATGTTATAGAACATAACAATGAAATTTCAGAAAGAAATATTCTATTTTAAATTGCCGATAGTTGTTTCTTACATTAAAATTTGATGCTTAAAATAGTTTAGATATTAATTAAAATTTTTAAAATAATTTAATTATTCCAAAAGAAGTTAATAATCGATAGAGAACAATAAAAGTGTTGAATGTCCATAATACTTTTTTATAATAATTGAACTATATATAAGAGTAGAAAAACTATTTATTTATAATTAAATATTCTCATTCCCCCCTCTTTTTTCCGTTATGTAATTTTATTTTTGAAATATTGAATTTTCAAGTAATAATTGCAGACATTTCACATAAGGAATAGAACAGAAATTGTGTTTGGAATAATGTTATTTAATTAAAAAAATTTTTAGTACTACATTGTAGATTGTAACTTGTTTGCGAAATAACTTATTTTATCTAAACGGAAATACAGAATAACGCAAAACTACACAATAACAGTCTCAACTAATTTCATTTAATAACAAGGGATTCCGAAAAATTGAAAAAAATTTTCTGCAAAACAAAATGCAGATATGCATTGCCCAATAAATGAAATCAAAGCAAAGCCATAAGAAAAGTATATGATCTCTCCCTTCATCCCTCAAGTCTCGTAGTCTCTTCTAACAGCCGTTCGGGGAGCTGTTAGAGTTTTTATGTAACTCTGATAACTAGTATCCAAAAAGTCTTAACCGTGAGAAGAGAATTCCTTATTTTTCTAAGAAATCTAGACTTTCATGGCTATTTGAATCCATTTGTATTGTCTTCTGCAAAGATCTAGAACAGAAGAATTGTTCGTCGTGAATTTTTTATTTGGATTTTATGTTCTCAAACAATTATATGGAAATCAGATTAATTCTCGAGATTTCCAATAAAAATAACTTCTAAATAATTAAATTAAACATGTAAGAAGAAGTTTGTGATAAAAATTATACAATATTTATTTTGAGAATTTTAGATTTTAGGCTCATGGGTAAAATTATCTTATCGAAATTCTTTAAGATCTGGCTTAAAATTCGAAGTAAAAATAAATTTTGCGCGATATAAGGTTTTTATTCAGTTGAAATGAATATTCATTATTCGGAAATATCATTTTCCATTTTTTAAAAATCACTTAACATAATAGAGCAAATTATGCTCAAGCAGAATTTTAAAAAGTGATTTAATTAAGAGGCGGATAACATTGAAAGGACCATACTAGCATAGGAACGCTTGATCGGAAACGGCAGGGGGAAGTGACAGGTGGCGCTGTTCATCAGCGCACAAGAGGTGAAAGTTTTTGCAGGAAAAATGTGTATTCAGTGAGCGCAGTACTCATGCATGGATTCGAACTTAAAAATTGGCATGTCTGTCTAAAGAAGATCATTATGCATTCGGAAAGATGTCGTGGATTGTACCACAGTTGAGCCATACTTTGCTTATACCACACTCAATGTATTCTGAGAAACATGCAATCCTTCTTGAAAAGATCTAATGGTATTATTCACCCAAATTTCAGTCATTAAATGAATGAACATATAGTTTCAACAGTATATAATTCAATTTTATTTCAGAAAGTGATTCAGCTAAACAATTGTTTTGGACTCCAGAAAAATGGTGTGGTGATAATTCTCATATTCATCTGATTTATAGAGTTCTGGTTTCTTTTTGTAACTGTTACTGAAAACATGATATACGAATTTCTTGATGTCTCGCGAGCGGATATCAGGAAAAGATTCGACAACTCCTTTACCACTGTCACAAAAATCCGAGAAGTGCTCGATTGTTAATGAATGTTGCTTCTTGTTAAAGAATAAATTTTTTGTGGGGGAAACTGTCATCTTATAATATTAAATATATTCTTCTAAAATGCTTGTGTTAAATGTTGTACAGTTTTTCAAAAAAGTAACTGAAAGTTGTTTGTTTCTCAAGAACTATTTGGAGGACATAAAAAGTTTAAAAATAATTTACCAACTTTTAAAATAATTTACCTATTCATATCTGTAATATTCTACAATAACTAGTAACTAAAACGCGATAATAAAGAAATTCTTAAAAATATTCAGAAAATTATCAGTATACATACTAGTGAACCCATGGATGCATGAACAAGCTTTGGAGTAATAAATCGTGAAGCACGTGTAGTATTCTACAGCTGGTTTAAATAAACAAAACAAATATTTGAATTTGCGTAAGCACATTCTTTGGGCTGATGGATCTTTTTTAGGAGGGTAGAGCAATCGGAAACCACAAAGATCATTACTGGAATAACAAGATTTTTTTCTTTTTGCAAAACACAGAGTGCCGAAAGAAATTTTCTGTTTCCATGTTGAATAGTAGGAAGTTGAAATGAAAAATTTCTTGGTCGAATCATTTATAAATGCATTCATAAAGGTGAAAGAAAAATATTCAACTATTTTGTTTCATTTAAAAAATGCCATTAGTCTAATTTGAGCATTACCTCTATTTTTACTATTTTAACTCACCCACTAAGGAAGATAAAATTGTATAAATCATCTTTTTTCAACTCTTTATAATTTAATTCATTTTAAAGATATGGATATACTGATAATGATCTAGTTATAAAAAAATGGAAAATTTTCTAACTGCTTAATTTTGTTGTTGTGTATCGTATAAGAGTTTAGAAAATTCACTTAAAAAGAGAATTAATAGCGGAGACATTTCTATTCAAATTTTCTACGTTAGTTTGTCCATTTTTGCAATTAACAGTGCCTACAAATTCCCAATACGAGGAACCTTAAATCGCGTTTCAATCTGTTTACAAAACCCTATTTAACGAAAATAAGCGGGCAATTTTCAACTTTCCAATATCCATAATTTAGTTATGAATAACAAAATGAAAAGGAAAAGTTTCGGTTAATGTTAACTTTTTTTATTTTCTTTCTAGAAATTAATGGAAAATGAGAAAATATAATTATGAATTTATAGATAAATGCTTTGGATTATTTATTTCAATGCAAATCTAAGAACCCATAAAATATTCAGAACAAATGGTCATACCAATTAATGAAATGTAAAAAAGTACAGTCAATAATACCTTTGGTCAAATGTTTGAAATATTTAGGGAGAATAATTTCTTAATTTTCAAATTTTTAGTCAAATAAAAAATTATCATAAATCATACGTCGTTTTGAAAGTATCGATTCTAAGTTAATATGCTTTAAGATGTCATTTACTTTGACCATTAATAAAGAGTCTGGAAATCCAAAAAATTACGGCAAGAATTTGCAGATAGGTTACTTGGGACAGGAATGTAGTGAATATTCTTTCAGAATAAATAAAAATAGTTATTCGAAAATGAAAAACGGAACTTTTGACGACAAGGATAAACAAAGATATGTGATGAAAAAAAAGCAGGTGGATTTTCCTGGTTGCAACGGCGTATGGATGGTTTAGATGTGATTCCTTGGCTTTAAAAAAATACTCCGACTTCAAAAACAAATATTATCCTTAACGCGGAAAGTCAGAAGAAAAAGAAAGGAATAAAAAGTGCTACCACCATTTTATCTTAGAATAAAGCTTTAAAAAAGACCTGGAAAACATGAACGTGGAAAGAATGAAGGAACGATGGAAAGAATGAAAAGTCTGGCTGTCATTCATTTTCATTCAGAATAATGATCAAACCAGGGCAATTTATCTAAAGCGAGAATGAATGTTAAATCCTTGTACTGCATTCAGTGAGGGTTACAGGCCCGATTTCTTTAATTTATGTCATTAATCTTCAATAAATGCACAGACTCAGGAAAATGGCCTCATTTGTGCTATATAGAAAGCCATTTTAAAGATAGTTATACCACCATAACTCTTATAATTATACGAACATATGAAAATTTTTTATTCAAAGAAGTTTTTAGTTTTTATTCCTTATTTCAAAATACCCTCATAAATTCGATGTGATCAAAATTTATTGGTTTTTTTTCCTCTTTTGTTTTATTAATTTTATTTAATTTTACTGCTGCATTATATTATTTAATTTAAAATTTACTCAATTTTTAAGAATAACTAAATTTAATGTTTACATAAAAATGACTTTAGCATTCAAATTCGTGTAGTTACATGTGCTAGCACTGATACTCCACATATATGTAAATAAATACCAATAAAATTATTAAAAAGAATATTCTATAAAGATAGTCAATAATCAAGACTCAGTACACAGTTCCAAACTCTGGGCATAATTTGAATGAAAATTAACTAATTTTTCGCGTAAGGAAGAAAAATATCTTTTGAAGGTAAGCGTTTTGAAAGAAACCTTAAGAAAAATATCTTTTGAAGGAAGACCTTTAGAAATTAAGCATTTGTACATATCATACACACTAGCTGTTGTTTTCTTAGATTATCAAGTGAATTAATTTAAAAAAAACAACAGTTTTTTCGTATTTATTGAAAAGAAATTGGAACTAATACTTTTTTTAAAGATTTTGATGACAGAGCGATACTAAAGTTTTTGCATTAATGTTTTATTTCATGTCAAATGGTTTATTGTAGAAATGCAAATTCATATCTGGGCTTTCAGATGTGGTATGATTATTTGTATATGTTATAATTCCAAACGATGCCGGAAGTCTTGGGTCTCATAAAAGGCTGTTAATAAGATGCAAAATGTTACTATGAAATACAATTTCTTGATGAATAAAACTAAAAAAAATTTAATGGACTGTATTGAAGTTGGATTTCAGTTTATCTGACTGCCAAAAACTGCTTCTTTACCTTGTATTCATTTTTTATTTCTAACATTGAGCTGCGATGTTTCTAAGACGATCTTTTAATTTATTAAACCTTAGAAGTGCATATTTTTATCTGTATAAACTAGCATTTGCCATGTAATGATTTTATCTAGTGCATTTATCTATAATTTGTTAATTTATCCAGAATTTTATGTTGAATTCAGAAGCGGCAGAAGGACGAAAGGGCAGAAACTTTTCTAACAAATTTATTCATCTAAACAACGATTTATCAAATGCTATTTTTATTGAAATATTTCTGTATAAATTTCTCATTCAAGGGATAAAAACATCATTTTATTTTAGAAATCAAAACGAGATTCAGCATACTAGATGAATGAATGATCTACTTGCTGAATTTGTTTTTCCCTATTTCAAGCAATAATTTAGGCAATAAAGTGAAATAAAACCAAACCCTCATCCCATTCATGAAGATGTGGGTTGTAGAATGACGGCAAATTGTAAAACAAAAATAAGTATACATTTTGAATTTTACGAATGAATAAACCACTTTACTTTTGAAAGCATATTATAAGATTATTTGTTTTCGTATTTCTTTCAACAGCATTTGTAAGAGAGACAGTATAATGGTATTGCCCAAAGTTATGCACAATAGCTCAAAGAATTTTTAAGACCGGATTTGTAAAAGGAAATATAAACAAGAAATTGTTTTTAATTTAGATTTAGCTATTTTGTTTCTTCTTTTCTTTCTTATTCAAAAATTACTTGTTTTGGCTTTATAATAATAATAAATAATTTTAAATAACTGTGTCCAAATTATTGTTTGAATGCTTGTCACAGGTCACATTTCGAATTTTCTCCAAATCAGCGGAAAAAATTAGAGTCTGTTTGTGTGGAAGTATCATCAAAATAACAGCTTTTGAACTTCATTTTAAGTTTATGCTGGTTTTATTTTGTACCAAAAATCTACTAATATTAAGTCAGTTATTGATTTCACTATCATGCAACATTCAACCAAATGAATTTATCTCCATATTCCGCACGAATGTGATTAATTCCGGCAATTAAACGTTTAAAAACATTTAAATAATACTCACCAAAATTTGTTTCTCCAGCTGGAACATATTCTATAAGGAAGATCTCCTTATTATCGAAGAATGTATGAAGCAATGTTTTGGATAGAGTTTTTTAAATTCTTTTTTTATTTATTTAGTGGCGAGTTCTTTTATTTCCTCTCTGAGTTTTTTAGTGCCATACTGATTTTATCCAAATATCGATCTCGAAAAGTTTGGAAACATTTTCGCTGTCTGAAATGGCGAATGTGCATTTCTCATTGATTTGTGTTTATTGGTTAAAATGTCTGGAACACATTTGGCTGAGACTTTTGTTTTGCCGAAATCATAAAGCAGGATCGCTTGAATCGTTTCAGTAATTTTTAAAATGCTTCAAGACGCTTTCATTGTTCCCTGCCGGTTAAATTCTATTTCACAATACTATTCTTTCTGGATAGCATTGTTTCGAGACGAAATGAGGCATTTTTTCAATAGTATCGTGTATTAAAGAAAATCCTGTGCAGAATGGTTAAATGGTTATCATGCCCTAGAGTATGTTTTCCATCCAAAACATTTGTGACACAAGTACACATTATATCTACTAGAACAAAATTCATCGTAAACTTGATTCTTCAGTTTGTACATTTCTAAGATATTTTTACCAAATTTTGTGTTACTTTTTATTATAGGTGTTATAGCTATAGATAATTCAACAAAAAAACTTCTCTAATGAACAGTTGTATGTTTTAAGTTAGTTTTAAAAAAATGCAAACTTTTTAATAATGTATCAGCACAGGGAGTTTAATGACGCATGCACAAATACAATATTATATATATATATGAGACTTTTAAGTCCTATGATAAACCAGGACCATACTCCGGAAATTGTCAATTTTATTATTCTTCCTCATTATATTTTTCAATCATTCAGAACTTTTTTGCAATACATACATAATATACATGAAAACAATTACTCAATAAACAGTAAATTGCTTATGGTGTCAATGACAGAGTTTAACGTACCTGAAAAACTGGTCATAAGTGAAACCTTATATCATTATAAATGGCCTCAAACAGAGAGATGCACTGACTTGTCTTCTGTTCAGTCTCACAATTCAAACGATTATAAAATAGTCTAGTATTAACACTAGAGGAACAATTTTTAAGGAATCTGAGTATATTTTATCATTTGCAGATGTTATTAGTATTGTCGCCGGGAACCCGGAAACACTTAAACAGGCTTTCCTTTCTTTGGAAGCTGAAGACGCATTTTATCATTAAACAGAATAAAACCAAATATATTGCATGTTTCAGCTTTAATATTCCTTCTTTTGAAATTGGGGTATATAAGTTTGAAATAAGATATAGTTTCAAAAATTTAGGCTCTGAAATGAACATAATGAATGACATAACGCCAGAGGATTGAAATGGAGTCACATTTACAAACAAACGTTTTTTTTTTTTGACTGCAACATATTTATAATCTAATTTAATTATCAGAAAAACCAAATTACTCATCTACAAAATTTTGATTACACTACTTATACACTGCTGAATTATGGGAATTCATTTCAAAAAATGAGACTCTTGCTATATTTGAAAGAGAAATGTTAAGAAGCATATTTGGTGGAATTAAATGCGGTAATTTTTGAGAAGAAAAACTAACACGGAAATTTACAAAGCATTTATTAAGTGCCAGGTATTATTAAATTTATGACAGTAAAAAGTATTAAATGCGCTGAACACTTAACACAATTAAATGACTACAGAGACACTTGAAAGATCCTTTTTGGCTAAATCATTTGATAACCGAAAATGAGGGAAACCAAAACTTTGGTGGTTGAATGCCCGGGGAAAATTGGACAAATTGGAAAGCCTCAGCCAAGAACAGGATGGAAAAGTCAGGGAAATTCTAAGAAAAGTCGGGGCCCATCCATGTCTGTAGTGCAGTGAAGAAGAGGATATAAGCAAATGTTTTGATTATAAAAATTAATGAATTAGCTTGGTTGCTTTAGCCATTTATTTAAGCGCAGTTTAATTCTTACTGTATATCTTCTTATCATATTGTTAAAAAGTGTATTTGAGCATCCTAAAATTCATTTGTTGTATAAAATTTTCCATAAAAATAGCAAAAATAGCGTAAAACATTGCTGTATATTATTACCTTTGATTTTTGTTTTCAGATAATGCTTACAGAAGAGACAAAACGGCGAACTCTGAAAAAAAAATCGGAATAATACTTATAAATATACTATGTTGGGCACCGAATTTAAAAGATATTTTTCTTTAAGTTTCTTTCTTTAAGTTCCATTATTTGAAAAAAAAAAGTTCATACTTTGTTAAAGAAAAAAAGCATAAAAAAACTGCAGGTATATATGAAATAGATGTGAAAACGTTTTGGCAATAGTTTTATATGAGAAAAATAAATAAAAATAATATGTATGTAAAGAGATGGAGTTAATGAATTTAAAAGGAATTCTTAATGCCTGAGCTCAGAATTCTTATAAACACCAAGATTCTATGTGAGGTGCATTTTTAAATGTGCTGGAAACCCTTTAAGAAAAATTTAAATTATTTCTAAAATTTTCTTATAAAGCTAAGATGTTTTCACTGTCTTCTATTCTAATGAATATTTGGCAGTAAATGATCAAAATGGCTATCCAATTAAGTACGGTCATTTTATGATTAAAAGAATGTGACATAAATAGGTAAATATGGTTTAAGCTATAATTAAAATAATAGTACTCTCCATGCAATAAATGATTCCCATCATAAATTAAGTAATTTAAAATTAAATAAAGGTAAGAATTTAAAAAGAAAAAATTCAATTAAAAATAAAATTTAAAAAATTAAAAGTTTGTATTCATTATTTAATTTTGAAAAAAAATGCTTATATAAATGCTTTTTGAAGAAATACCAAACATTTTAAAATTAAAAGTATTTATATTTATTGAAAAGCATTTTATTTCATAAAATAATTTTTCTCCAAATAAGGATGAATTTAAAGTTTTAAATATGAGATTAGATTGTGTTATTTTGTGTTAACTATGATTAAAAATTAAAAAACAACAACAACATCCTATTGTTTGAAAGTTATTTGAATACTAATAGATAGCGCACTGAAAGGCTTGTTAAAGGATTAGATTCGGATTCTTTTATTTTCTTCTTTTCCTTAGTGACTTTAATTAATGTACTTGGATTATTGGAAGTACGAAGTTCAATTGTATATGCGCTTGGTGTTACGTATGTTCTCGGAGCTATATGTCCAAATCTATTCTACATCCTCTTGTAAAAAAATTAACTTTGCAACCTTATCATGCATATGATATTCACGCATAAATCTAAATCAGTCACAGCCAAATGATCAACAAATATTGAATGCGAGAAAGTTGAGTCCTTTATTCGTTGTCTTAATGGTCATGTACTTGAATCTTCCAAAAATTATGAAATCTATTTAATATACATTTAAGTATTGATTCTATATTGGAGATATTCTAAATGAATCTTGTTCTTTATTCTGAGATAATTCATTTTCAAACTACACCTCAACTGACATTGTTTCTGAAGAGAAAGCAAATAAAAGTAAATAAACCACTCATTAATAATAAGCGTATATGATTAGTTTAGTGTTACATGCACTCCCATATGTTTATCTTGCTATAGAAGTCATATCTTGTAAAAAGATTCTTCACAATAAATCTCTATGTCATAAAACACATTTTTCCTATGAACAAAATGGCTGCACGAAATTTGGGAGCACAAAAATTGTAGCAACTTTATGCTAGCGAAATAAAAAGAAAAATACATTAATCATGAAATAATTAATATTCGCGTATAATGATAATCATTTAATGCCTTTTAAATGAAAAATTATGTAATGTTATTGTTCTGCATGCTCTGTCGTTTTTTCTCTATTCTTTTGTATAATGTATGTCTATATGATATATATATTTTCTTGCTTCTTTGTAAAATGTGTTTGTGGCTTCACCTCCTGGGGGCGCTACCAGATTGCTTACAGTTCACTATTTATTTCTATTCTGTTCTTGCCACCGATATTAAAGGGATGATTTTTGAGATTCTTTCCACGTCTTCTTTTTATATCACTCTTGCAGCATGCAAGTTATGTTAATTTTTATTCATTAAAAAACCTTTGTAACCGCACTGCTATAAACAGTAGCTGTTTTCACTAGTATGAATATAATTTGTTTTAATATCTCAAATGTAATCTTTAAACTAAGCGTCATTTGCCTTATTGAATTTTACGTACATAAAATGATTTCCAGAAATTTTCAAGGATTAATGTATTTGTGATCATATTGAGCAGATTCTCTAAAAATACCTTCAATTACTGCAACAGTTATTATAAAGACTCTATAGTGACTAAAAGGTAAACTTTAAAACATTACTAATTGTCTTTTATAAATAATTTAATAATTTTCAAAGAACTGGGAAGTATTATTATGACAGTTAGAAATGAAAGATGTTTGTTCTCAAATAATTTTACTTTTAATTAAAGCATTAAAATATTGCTAATTTTCTTTTATAAATAATTTAATAATTGTAAAAGAGCTGGGAAGTATTATTATGACAGTTAGAAATGAAAGATATTTGTTTGCTCTCAAATGATTTTACTTTTAATTTATTATTACTGTTTTAATTTAATATCTTCAATTCCTTAATGAACGGTTTTAATTATGAATTAAAAAATTCATTTCTCATTAAGTTAAGAGAAAAATAGCCAATAAAATAATTAAAATTATTTTTAACTAATAAATAAATTTAATTTTAAATAAAAGTATTGAAATTCTCCTAAAATATTTTACATTGAAGATAGTAGAGAATTTTTAGTTCAACATTCTATTTAAAATATGTGATTTTACATCCTGAAACCTTTCGAAATAAAATATTTGAAGTACCTAGATATTTTATCAATAACATAAGTTCCTTTTACATTCATTTCAATTTTTTATGTCGTTTCTATTTTTAAATGTTTGTTATTATTAATTGGAAAATATTTAATTCTTGTTAAAATTGTTGGTTATGGACTATAAAGTTTTATTTAACTCTTTAGCCATCAATATATATAGATATAAAATGTCATATATCAATTATTTTACCTATATTTTTTAATTAAAATATGTTCCTGCTTCATTGCAATTGAAACAGCTTTTACTGTATGCATAAGTGTTAAAATGATATTTAAAAAACACAGTAATAGACTAAAATCTTCAAAAGACTTGTTTGTAATCATTTTGATCTAAAAATGCATTGTGTTACCTTTGAAGTATTTTTATGCCAAAATAAATAAGATAATCAGTAACTTATGCAAAGAAAATACACTTCTCAATCGTACGAATTTATGTAAACTTCAAATGTTATAATAATCGAACGGGTCACTAGAATATCATTGTGGTTATTGTCTAAGATTTAAATGGTCTTGGTTCACCCGGTTGATCACTCTATCAATGTTGAATATAATATTGGAGCGAAATATATAGTATGTGATACATCTTCTACTTCAAGATTGGAGAAATTGTCCTGTTGAGATTTACTCAATGTCAGTATAATATCAAAATTGTACTATAAATACATATAATATTAACGTAAACTTTGACATTATAAATATGTCTTTAGTCTATACATATTTGTCAGAATTTATCTATGAACGGAATTGCTGTCAAGGAGGTAGTGATAAAGAAAATCAGAAATCCATCTGTATAATATATAAGACAACTTAATAATGAGAAAAGCCACATGAAAAGAAGGAAAATATAAATATATCAGTTCATAACAACAGAAGGTCATATTTTTATTTTTAGATGGGTTGTATTTTGACTTAAATGTTTCATATGCTTGCTCATTAACTCAGACAGAACAAAGGATGTTTCGCAAATATTAAAATATCTAATCCTCAAAATGCGATTTTTGCGTTTTCTCTCTTCTAAATGTTTGTACCGAATGCTGAATAACTTTAAAATGTTTAAGATTTATTTTTGTATCTATTGCTGTTTTATAGTAAAAGAAAACACAATTGATATCAAATAATATAAAAGAAATTGGATGATTTTTATTCTTTAAAATTATAAAGCAAATGTTTTAATAAGATAAAACCAAAATAAATTACTTAAGATACAAAAATTAAACAGGGACTGAAAAAGCTTCAGATTGATCTTATATATTACATAGTTAGAAAATAATTTATTTCTATTTATCTTATTTGATTGTGCTTATTAAAATGATTTCCATGCAAGTCCTGCCAATCTACTCAGCATGACGCAGAATCCTCATAAGTTCGTAAAACTAAGCTGGGCTTTTATAGTTGAGTAACTCGTTTTTGTTTAAGATAGCTAATTTATATATATTTCTAAAATATTTATAAAATATAAGAAATATAATAATTGCCCCTTCATATAAAATATAACTATTTAATAATAACTTCTACACTCAGAATTAGTTTTGTAATTGATAAATATATGCTATATTTGAACAAATAGAAATACGAAAGAATTTCTTATACATTTTGTTTTATTTTTTATTCAAATCCAAAATTGAGACGAAATTGAGTTCGGTTTATAATAGAATTCTTTTACAAATCCTCAAAATAAAAAAAAATAAAAAACTGAAATAGCATATAAGAGAAATACAAATATTTATTAATGCATACAATACGTGTATTATTTTCAATACAAGAAAACATTTGTCACATAAACATCGGAAACATAGCGAAAATGCGAGGAAATGTAATAGGAGAGGATTATATATTTGAAAAGTCAACTGTACCGGAAATGGGAGTATATTCTATTAGCTGAATGAAAAACAAATGTAATCTTTATGTATATGTATATATGTATAGCCTCCACATATTCAAATAAATGTGACTTCTTGATATTGAATTTTGTTTCTAAGAATTTTTCGAATGAACCTTGTTATCGATTTAGAAACCTAACTCGGAGAGTTTCGAAAAATTTCAAAACATAGGTATTTATTCCAAGTATTCAATGATGGAATTTCAGAGAAGAGCTTCTCTGAAATTTGTCAATATCCATTTTTAGAAATAATTTTCTTTTGAAATGCGGGAATGTTTATTGATGAGATACCATTACTTTCATTTTCTGTTGGTGATTTATATTGGATTTTAGTTTATGTTTGATGTTTATTTATTTAGGTAATGTCATTCTGAAACATTTTTATGATGAGCGAAAAATTTCATACAGCTTAAGTAAACAAGGATTCTAATTCCACAGCGAAAATAATATATACCTTAGTGATGTTCGAAACATTTCAAACTGGTTCATTTATTGGAAAAGATGATTTAGATTGTAAACAATAGATTTTATTAATATAGTAATGATACATGTCATTGGATTTTATTAAATATTAGTAACTTTGTTCCGATTAAAATGGATAAACCATTACACCGATTAAAATGGATAAATCATTACAATTTGATGAAATGTTCTTAAGTATCCATGCTAGATTTTTAAAATAGAACTTAAATTATAATTGATAAAATGTATAACAGGTAGGATTGTTATATTTTATTTTAGCAATTATTTCAATGCAAATTAAAATCAGCTGCCATCCTCCAACCTAAAAATATTTCCTTAGTTCCAAAAATTAAATGAAAGTAAAAATTGTAAAAAATACTAAAGTATATTGGTGCTATATATAGTATATTATTTTTTGATGTTTCGAGATATTTGCTTTTTTAGTA
>JAPMOR010083708.1:560354-662899 GCA_026543865.1 Argiope aurantia | reverse complement strand
AAATTACAGATAGAAAATTTTAGAATATATATCACAAATGAAATGAGCAAAGATTATATACATTAAAGGAAACTTCTAGAAGCCTTTATCAGAACGGCCGACTGTATTGGAGTTCTACGAACTTCAGTCTCTTTCAGCAATGTAAATTAATCAAACATCAATAGAAATGAGTCAGTCTGAGTCTTCTCTTCAAAAGGTTGAAATGTTGTCTACCTACCATAGCACGTAATGCAGATCTTATAACATTACATTCCAGCTTCATATATCATGATTTGTGCCTTAAAATTAAAGCTTATTTCAATTGTTATACACACGCATACTATAATGCATAATTTCCGGCTGTTATGGAATCATTATACATTAGTATGTTATATTTGCAATAGTTTCGAACAAAAAGAACTCCATTCATAGATAGACAGTTTTAAATGCTATGTTTAAAAATCGGAGTCTTGATTTTGAAAAGCGTTTTATCTGCATTTTTATACTGCACGCAAAAATATTTCTGGGTGGATTTTTTTTTTCATTTAACGTAACTTCCTTTTGGAATACGAGAATAAGTAAACATAATGGGTTTTTTTTATAAGCTGTAAAATTAGCAAGAACTTATGTGGCTGAACAACGTGCTAGATAAAGATGTCAAAATCCTTTCCACTCGAAACTTCTTTTTATCTAGAGAACAGGTATTTCTTCCCAGCTTTTCATGAAAACGATTTTCGCGACTAAATTTCAAAGTTAAATTAGGAATAGCATTACTCGATAAAGCATCAAAAAAATTCTGAAAATTTAGTTAAATTATAACATTTTGGAAATGGTGTGTTTTTAAACCATGATAATTATCTTAATTATTTATACTTTCTAGTTTTGAAGAAATTCCTTCCTAGCTGTTGTTCTGTAACTTTTCAAACTCATAAATATTATTTATATGTCGAGTTATTCACTTTATTTAATGTTAGATGTATGTCCCTTAGAGAGAGATTGTTTGTGACAAATCTGGTTGTTTTGAAAATCGGAGAGGTGACATCTCATACGGCACTCTTCCACACCCCACAAATGTCAGAGAGTTTCACCCGTGTTTAGAAATATAATATACATTATATTAGAATTTGGTTCGCCATCTACGATCCTCCAAAACAAAACCGATACTTCCCCACTAGATTGCTGAGGCATCATGCTTTCCCAATGATCCATTGATTTTAGTTTAGTTATATTAACGCCCGGTGTAAAGCAAAACTAGGGCTATTTTGGGACGGACCTCGTAATTTTGAATCTCGGTCAGATGACGTGGATGGCTCTGAACTGGCACCTCTCTCTACACCGCATCACAGTAGCGGGAGGATGTTTGGCCCTGACGAATTTAACGTGAAACAGGCCCCTTTACACGATGGTTCTTCGGTGAAATTGGGTCTGGAACCCTACGGCTCACGAGCCGAGACCTTACCACCAGGTCACCACCGCCCTCAATGAACCATTGAAAATTCTGATATTTAGTCAATGGAAAAATACGCAAGTTTCATTTTTACTTTCTCGTATACATCATATAGATAAAGTACAGTAATCGACAAAAAATTTGAAATCGAAATTTTGATGAATCTTTGCGTTTTAGATCACCCTGAAATCGAGAAACACATTTTTGAAATATGTCCGTCTGTCTGTCTGTGACAAAGATAACTCAAAAATGCTTTGAGCCAGACTGTTGAAAATTGATACATTACTTTTACCCCACATTTGCAGATTTCTATCAAATTTTGAGTAAATTCTCGTCTGAGGAAGTCCTTCTGTTTGAATATTAGCGCGATAATTACAAAACGAAGAGAGCTAGATCGATACAATTTGGTATACTGATTTAATATCTATAGTGTAGACACCTATCAAATTTTGAACCAAATCCAACTACAGGTTGACTGTCCATCGGTCTCTATGACAGACGTGGCCCGAACGGAGCTTTCAGTGTCAATCACCGTTTACTGAAGTGGAGCTTAACGTGCTATTGCTATCTAGGTGATACCAAGTTCTCTTTGAAATAAAAGTTCAAAGGCAATGAAAAACTCAAATATATTTAATGGCAAGAATTATATCACAAAAGCCACATTGACACTGAAGAATAACTTAAAAGGATTTAAGGATAATTTTATTTTTCAATATAAAGCAAAATATGCAAAAAAATTCCAATCTGGGCGACTTAACAAAATTAGCACTGACACCACGATTAATCTGAACTTCGAAAGAGTGAGGAAAAATTATCCTTAAATAGATATCACACTTCGATTTTCCTTTTCACCTGTATTCTTAATCTTTTAATGCCTAGTGAACAAAGATAAGTTCATGATCGGAGGTGGATTGAATACCTGATTTTGCAGAGGATTTGTCATGTATAACAGTCTCCTGCGTGCTAAATCCGTAGAGGATCAAATATTCTACCGGTGGTTTGGTGTGGTGTGGAAATTTAAAGAAGGTTTGTCAATTCAAATATCGCCCTCTTCATTTTGCCACGCTTCAAATGCTTCGAAGTTCTTCCTAAAAGTATCCTCGCGTATCTTCGAAACAAAACGCCAATGCAACTAAAACCGTTTGATGCTGCGCACTGTTACCATATGTTTGTGGATTGAGTATCCATTATCTTTAATAAACATAATTGAAATGCATGAGACATGAAGTTCATTTGAATGACATACATTCAAATGTCATTTCTCACACTTTTATCTTTCTAACCGGGTATAGAGGAATGTTCCATGTAGAGTTAAAACTGTAAAAACTTGCTTATATATTCATTTTAAATTTATGATATAGTGTCGCAGGTGCTCAGAATGCGATAATGCTTCATGATATCTGGTTTATTTAGCTTCAGATGCGTATGTAAACAGCTGAATATTAACCTGTTAACTGGGTATGGCGAAATATTTCAATGCAAAACGAATTGAATACAAGCTATTTATCCGGTTAACAGGTTAAATAAAAAATTAACACGGCGAAGGAACTTGAAATATTTTTTTGTAATTTAGTTATAACTCAAGAATAGAGATTATTTTTTAAATTACAAATTGCATCTATTGACGAAATTAACAAATGAAAAGAATTATTTGAGGTTTCCTAATCATTCCTATTTTATACAAAATATTCATTTCTTATCCATTCCTACTTAATTTCATGCGATTAAAAGGCGAATTTAATTTGACCAAAATCACTTTTAGAAAAGAAATCAAAATCATATCCTTCTATTTGGTGCAGTAGGACCAAAAATGGCACTTGCGCCATAAAACACAATACAGCCAACCACATCTTTCTACAATAGAAAAACCATCAAATTTCAGATTTACAAAACGAGAGTTTAGCTCTCTTTTAGTCTGAAGACTAGAAGAACCTGAATTTTTATTTGTGTGGAGAAAAAGGATGCAAATAAGAGCTTTCGTACTTGCGCGTGCCTCTGTGCACCATGAAACGCTATTGGTTGGCTTACTCTGTTGTGGAAAACTTAACGGCCGCTAACTGGAAACTCAACAAGTTGCCTGCGCATGGGGGTAGGACCCTTTCAGTGTCGCCACCTACAACCTTCCTTCCTTTCAGAGGATGCGATGGAATCCGAAGAGGCCAGAGGCGCAAGTAATCTGGTCAGCATCGCACGCTTTCGAGACGTCAATCTGTAGAGAGAAGCGGGACTCTGCAGTCGGCAGAGTGAGTAAAATATTTTTAAGTTTCCTTCTTAGTTGCTCCTCTTTGTTTTAATTAGAAAGACTGAATTATTTCGGAAAAATTCTTTTTTTTTAAAAATTTAATTAGCATTTTTTAAATATAATCTCTTGTACGATATTTTATAATAACCTTAATATATTGTTCGATATGCTATAGGTTAGTTCCATTTTGATGTGTGTTACGTAACAGAGGTGCCATCTTGAGTTTTTGGCGTTTGAAAATTCTCTTCGGACTTTTAATGAGAGTTTAATCATTCAAAACAGAAATCAATAAAATTTAAAGAAATAATTTTAAATTAATTTTAAAAAATTGATTAAATAAAATGGAACCATTTTAGTTCCTTTTAAATTGCGAAGTGAATGCTGTTTTCATTTGAAGTTCTGAATTTTTTTTCCTTTTCAGTTGTTAACAAAGGGGAATTAATCGCTGACTGCGTATACAATTCAAAATTTTTTTCTATTTAGATGAACATATATTTTTTGTCAATATATGTAAGGTATATTATGATAAACATTCTTTGATATTTCCATTTTGATATACTTTCGTAACATTGGCGTCATTTTTAATTTTTTGACATTTGAAAAATCTTACCGTACTTTTAATAAGATGCATATAATAAATTCGAGTAGAAATGAAGGAGAATCAGATAAATAATTTTAAGCCGAATTTAAAACTAGACAAAATTATAATATTTTAGTTTTCTTATAATTACAAATCGG
Organism: Argiope aurantia; assembly: GCA_026543865.1. Lineage (NCBI taxonomy): Eukaryota > Metazoa > Arthropoda > Arachnida > Araneae > Araneidae > Argiope > Argiope aurantia. The sequence continues at coordinate 658,493 of JAPMOR010083708.1, read as the reverse complement.
TCTTTGTTTTCATTTGTAGTATTGAAATGATTTAAAATTGTTAACAAGTGGAAATTTGATCACATAATCGAAATATTTATTTAAAATGCAATTTATTATATTTTTTTTATTAAATCGGAGAAAGAAAGCTGAAATTTTTAGTTATTTAAGATCTTTTGGAATTTACTAGAATTATAAAATAATTGCACTACGATATTCCATAGTACAGACGTATCATTGATTTGTCGAAGTAAATTTATCGTAATGTTTGAGGATTATTTTATTGGTGCCTGTACAAATTTATGGTTTGCTTCTTTCAAAAATATATTTTTGAAATATATTTAAAAATACGTTGTGAAGATATACTAACGTATGTTCCTTTTATTTCTAAAGAGCTGGCAATGGTCATAGCGTTGCATATTTTCTTCTACTATAGATTAGAAAAATAAACCCAAATTATTTTATGATATATGCAAAACATTTTATTGGTAAAAACGTGAGTTTTAACGCTATAATATTTTGTCAATGTATATTGACAACGGGGAAAAGTTGAACTTTTAAAATTCCAAATATTTTCATCTCAATTTGTCGCATTTTTTCATATTGCATATTTTTTACACTTCTTACTAAGAAAGATGCCTAATAACAACTAATGCAATATCATTTCGGAAAATTTCTCATTAATTTCGGAGACACTGCTATATCCATGTTTTATACTTTAACCCTTTAAAGGGCCATTTTTTTCATGTCTTGATATATTAAATTATTTAAAGATTGAGATTAGCTTAAGAAAAGTGATTAATTTAACTTATTAGATAAATTTAATTTGAATAATAACTAAGCAGCAGATCAAAACGCGGCATTTTGTGCGAGATGAGGAACTGAAGCATCTGAGTTTGTCTTATTGAAAAATGCGTCAGAACTTAGCACAATCTATATAACTGCATTCGAAGATTGATAAATTTGGTGGGAAGCATACTTCCCATGGCCCTTGAAAGGGTTGAAATCGGTTATTTTACACCATATGTTTTAGTTCCATTACTATTGTGAACTTAAAATTTTGAACTAAGGCCTTTTGTATATATATTATCCTTTAAAGTTATTTGAATTCCTTGTTTATAAAGATTTTAATTTGATATCAAGTTTAAAATTTAGTGCAATTTTTGATTAACCGTAAAAATTTCGTTATCCGTAAAAAGAAATCATCATTGTTTTGTCTTTCAGTTTATGAACCATGTGCATATTTTTTCACCTGTTGAAATATTAAATATTGTTTCACTAGATGTTTATTCTAGAATAATTAATAAATATACAATTTCTGTAATTATTTGCTATTTTTCAGAGAATATTAGTAAATTAAATCGGATATATTGTTATCTAAAATTATATCTTATTGCATAAATTTTAATTGTGTGGAATTTGGTTTTCTTAATTTAATTTTATCTTAATTTAAGATAATTAGGTTGAAATATTTTAAATTTATCTTGTGTTTAAATGTATCTTAAAATTTAAGGAACAAATAATGCATGAATAAATGTGAGAAATATATACAAAAATGATTCAAGGTTTCGATGAATTTTCTGAAATAACTGGTAAATACGGGGATTATTTGCCAAAAAGTATAAAAGCTAGACAGCAGAAAGCTGCTTAAAAAGCAATTTTCTTCTGTCTAGAAGTACTAATATTCTCTTATTTGCATTCAAAACTGACTGCATACAAATTTTACTTGCTTAATTCAGGAAACCCGAGCAATTTGCATAAAATGATATTTTTATGAGAACTTGATTCTCTTTCAGATTACATTTATCATGATTTAAGATGAGAAAATGTATTTCAAATTTCTTTAATGATTCTGAAGATAATATTCATTTTCCTATTTCCTTTACATTCTTCTTTTACAAAATTTACTTAAGGGAAATACTGCATTTTTAGGGAATATGATCAATGGATGCAAAATTTATATTTAAATGCAAAAAATTAAAAGAAAAACATTAGGATGAAACACGCATCCAATTTAACTGATAAATGCAGGCATTACCTTTATTATAATTTTGATAAAATAGTAAATTTTATTTTTTGAATCAATTTTGACAAATATGCATTCTGGGACTGTTGAATCGGTCTTTCTTGTTAAATGCTTTATATAGCCTTTTAACAAACTTTATAAACTATTTACAGTTTAAACTTTAATGAATATATATTTCAGATGCAATTGTTTATTTGCCAAATTACGAAATTTAATCTTTAAAAATAAAATAATAAAAGCCTTTACTAATTTGAAATGTTTAAAACTAATCAGTGCTTAAAATTATTTTTTAAAACAGCCGCGGGCTGTTTCTTAAATTTGAAATTTATTTTCAAAAGATTAGTGAAAAAATAAAGTGTTATGAAATTTAAAAAAAAACCCGAAGGCGTCTTTTTTTATTGCTATAACCATGCAACAACTACTATATTTATGGAGAATAACTAATAAAGTAATGAATAAAACGAAACAAATGCATTTTTTTAGAATTTAAAACAAAAGTTACAAGATTAAACAAACTAAACAAAATTTAAATGAAACCTATTCTATGGTTTCCGTAAAGGAAGTTTTCGACAATTTACCGCCTTCAGTTAATTTTTATAGAACATATTTTATAATAAAACTGATCTCTACTGCTACAAAGTTCAGTTTTTCATTTTTCGCTTCCATGAAAACTTATCAATTCGTGCTTTGAGGCTGTTGAACAAAATATGTTCCTCAGCCCGAGGCAAAGTTCGCTGATGTTACAATTTCCGCTTGATAACCATCTCACGACTTTCTTGACTTATACTTGCGTTGAATCCAGTTCATTTCTCCTCGCTGTTGTCTATTCAACTCCAAAGATGTGCTAGTAGCGGCTTTCTTGATTGTTTAGTAAACATTCAATCACTTTTTTTTTCTCTCCGTCTCTTTCAATTTTCACATCGCAATTATTTACCTAAGAGCTGTTAAGAGTTTTACGGGGATATTTCGCATTTGGAAGGAGCTGATTATTACACAGCATACAAGTTTTCCCATTATACAGATTCTTTGAACACCATTACGCGGTTATAGGTTTGTTTTGAAAACAAGCGAGGAAAATTGTAAATATTTCTATTGATTTTCTTGAGACCTCTATTTATAATTTTTATAAAATCTTTTCTGTTGATTTAAATGTAAGCTCTTTATTATTTGTTAAAAATTCAATTATTGATTTTCTTTTAAAGCTCGTTATTTAGACAGTGAGCAGCGATTCAGCATCGTATTTACAAATGGTTGGGTTTGAGGTTTTAAGAATACTTTTTTTCTTGCAATGGCACCGCATCTAATACAGACAGTACGCAATTGTAGAAAAATTATAATTTCTAAAGTTAAACTTAATATGGTTTGTAATTGCTTGTATAATCAGAAGAATGAACCTAATTTCATGGTTTTCAAAAAAAGATTAATGGCCGAATGACTCGTCAGGAAAATATGTCGAATTATACTTTTATAATGCTGCAAGTTCACAGGATAGAAGAGTGGAGAAGTATTAAAATAAAGAATATGAGATTCGGGAATTTGTATGAATTAAGAATGGAAGTGTATGGTATCGGATAATTCTGATACAATTGATTATAATTTAAATAAGCGTTTGAGCTTGAAAAAATAATTAACATCTAAATGAGCCTGCAGGATTTGAGGCATACTATATTGTATAATTTTTTTGTGCTTATCTTAATTTCATTGTTGTTTGAAATGGACTTTTATATAGTATCCGATATTAATGTCTCGTATTGCATATCAATATTTAAAGCAATATTTAAATTAAAATATTGAAAAAATATTAAAATGAGATTAATGTTAAGCGCATACAGAGAATAACATTTGGGACTTTTTCCTTTCCATGTATTTTCTCAGTTGATTTTTTTTCTTTGGTATAGCTGCATTGGTTTCCGACAATAGTTCATCATGATCACTTGTTTCTAAAACTTATTTTGACCTTTTGTGAAATTTCTTTTGAGCCACTCCTCTATTAAATTCTCGATAACGGCATTTAATTCTTTTGGAAGAATTTTTTTAAAATTGGAATGGATTAGTTTTCTTGGACAAATTTGAGGAATTTCTCAACTCGTATTTCTCTTACTTCGTATTTCCTGATTACTCCTGATTACTTCGTATTTCCTGATTACTCATAGACGTGAAGCAAACCGAAAACGTTTTTTTTATAATCAAGAACTTTCATTTATATATTTGCCATAATTTTAGCTGCATATTTATTTTTTTAAATATTTGATTATTTTTAAAAGCTTATTTTTCAATATTATACATCTTTCTTTCAAGAAGTTCATTCTACATTAGTTCTTAAACGATCAGAATGAGAAACGCCATTTTCAATGTCGCTGTAGATATTTGAAACTGTCTTTCAACAATATTTTCAAAGATATTCTGCCATGTATGCGAATGAGAGAAGGCTTTTGACAGAGCTGATATTGTCTCAAAATGCTTCAAGCGCAGTCATCAGTGTGGTCTTGTCTCGAATACGATTCATTCATTCGTACAATAACCATGGCGAGTTGGATAAATGCTTCAAAGAATATTTGACACACTTAAGGTTAATAACTAATTCGAACTTCGCCGATTCGAAGCAGAAGAAAAAAAAACATAAGGAAAATTCGATTTATTCAAAAGTTAAAATTAAGAAAAACAATCTATTAACAAGTGCAATAGGTGAAAATGACATAATTTATGTTAAAATTAGCAGTAAAATTTTATTTGTAATTTGTCTTAAATTATTCATTATTAAAAATAAGTAATTTTTAAAACTTATTAATTAAAACCATAATTTAAAAAATACCGATAAGAAATTTCAATAAAGAAATAATGAATGCAAAAATTGCATGGTTAAAACTTAAAATACTGTACAATTCAGATCTAATGTATTTCAGTTTTTAAAAAAATGTGAAATTATAATCCCTTTTTTTATTAAATATGTCATATTAATAAAACTCCGAGTGAATTAAAGGCCTGTAAAATCACTGAGGATACATAATGCGGAAGAATTAATTTGACAACAGTTCCGATGTACAGTTTTCACAATATCGAGTTTTGACTTCAAATTAACCGAAAGAATCTCAAATTATATATAGGCTTATATATTGAAACAGCCCATTATTATTAATGATCATTACAGCGTTTCATGATAATTAAAAATGAAAGCTCATCATTCGACCCAATGATTAAAATAAGTTCGTGAGAAAGTGTTAGATGGGAATGTTTCAGGAATTCATGTAGAATAAAATGTATCGATATAAACGGAAACCTGCGGATGTAGTTTTCCTGAAACTTTCTCTCATGTCTCTGATAAATGTGTATTATAAACAGTGGTGAACAACATTTAACGAAAAAGTGCGATCTTTAGCGATTAGTCGCTGGGATGCTGTTATTGCTAATATGCCAGAAAATCGAAGGAGTTTTTGGACTTTTTTTTCTTCAACCAAATAACATTTTACACAACTACAATTGTAGTCAAAATCCTATACATAATTTCCTATATTTAATTAATTGCTTTTTTCATTTTTTGCACTTACATACATGCGAAAGTACAGATTGACAGATGGTTAATCCTTTGACGGATTTGGTTCAAAATTTGATAATCTGCAGTTTAGATTTGAAATCGGTACTAAATCTTATTTATCTAGTTCGTAACGATTTGTAGTTGTCAGGCTCACTTGTACTCGGACAGCCGATGAGACAGATTTCCTCGAAATGGATTTTGCTCAACATTGGACCAAAATCTGCAAATTTAAAATTAAGTGTTTATACCGAATTTCAACCTTCTAGCTCGAAGCATTTTTGAGTTACCATGTTCACAGAAGACCGAATTCCAAACATGTGTTTATCGGACTTCGGAGTGGTATGAAAAGCGTAAATTCATCAATCTCTAGCTCGAATTTCTTTGAAAATTACGATCGTTTCCTTTATAATATACTTCGTATAGGAGAAAATAAAAAGAAACACGATTCCGGAGTCTCTGGCATTCGTCTATTGTTGCTTACACAGAATGGACATACAAGGAGTACTCTTATTTACTTTCTCGTAGGCGAAGAATGTAAAAGAGGAAAAAAATTGTAATCGTAAAAATAAAATAAAGAGTTTGATGAATTTTTATTCAATCTCCTAGAGCACGAAACGTACATTTTTGAAACTATGCCTATCTGTGAACACGATAACTCGAATATTTTGAATTGAATTTAATTAAATTTGGTTTGTAGACTTATTGGCAAATTTTTAGATCTATCCCCCAAAGGGAAATTCATCCCCCAAAAATATTTTATTGGTTAAGATTTGGTTTATTTATTGATTTATTATTAAAAAGTATATTGGTCTAATCGATCCTATACTTCTTAATATATACATTAATGTTTCTGTAAATACGACACTTAAACGCCAAGTTTGTTTTCAACTTTTATAGCTTTAAAAATAATGTTTGGCGTATACAAAATTTTATACCCAGCGAATTTTATTTCGCCCCTTTTTTTAGTAAAGGCATTGCTTTTGTCTCTTGATTAAAATCAGTAACTCAAAAGTGCTGGATAAACTGTTAACATTTGAAAGCGCGGCATTGTTTAGTTACAAAAAAAATCGCTTTTTTTTCTGCTCAATTGCCGCATTTTTATGCATTTGAATGTGTTAGATTTTTGTTGGAGAAGTGTTTCATTCTATGTGAGAATCCTCTAGTTTTTAAGTAATTATAATCTTACTATTAGTATAAAAGATATTATTCTACATTAAGTTAATAAGTCGATGCACTCAGAAAAAATTAATACGACTTGGAATATATCTGAAACGGAAACTTTGAAATTCTTTTGTTAAAGGTGACCGCTACATTTAGAAGCAGAGTTAATCTGCGTAAACTGTATTGGTAAAGAAATGTTCAATTATAAAGCATAATTACGCTTTTCATAAAATCGTCTGAAACTTGATTTAATCGCCTGCTACCTTGTAATAAAAGAATCAAATTGCTGATCGAAATGAATGATGCATTTATACTTTTATTTCTACATTGAAGAATTGTATTACTGAATTCGCGACGTGGTTATGATTAAAAGTAAATGTGAAGGTTCGAAACTAAGAATAGCAGATTTCCAGTATAAAACCTATGAACAGTTCATCTTTTACAAACTTGGTTGAATAATCTAGGATACAAGAAGGGTGGCGTGATGTAAGATAACAGGTCCGGTGGTTCTGTGTTCAAACCAAGATTCCAGCATGTATTCACTTTTTTGTGGGACTCCTGCGTATTATACATGACAATTAGGGGCAATCATCGTCTCTCTGGTGCGGAACGAAAGTTTGGAGCCGGGGTCTCGGATCAGACATTGCTCTTTTCATTTACTAGATCGGTCCTAAAATAACCCCTTTTGTTGCTTCAAACCGACCTATCAATATAGCTTAACTGGGACATACAAAAGTAACAATTTAGACTTTCTATTTAGTATATTCATTCCAAGTCATATAAATAGCTGTGAAAAGTTTTAAGTTTAAAACATAATTTTTAAATCTGATCATTTTATAACTTAACAGTTTTTGTGTTAAAGTTTAGAGAAAATGAATTTGAAGAGTTACATATTAGGTTTAGATAAATTATTCATCGGAAGTGTGAGTGCATTTTACAGCAGAAGTTATAAAATTAAGAAAATGTACGCATAAGTCTCTTTTTTACAATCACTATTACTATGTATTTTACTCGAAAAGGAAGCTGCGATAAAATTCCTTTGGGTCTGTAGGGAAGTACTTGCATCCTAAATCTAGTGGCTCTTTGAATCATAAAAATTCTTGTTTATTCTACAAATAGCTTTTTCCCGAGTGAAGTTAGACTGTCTTGAGACTACTTTCGTTGAATATTAATCTAATGCAGCAACTTCATGAAGTCTTTGTTTATAGAATGAATCTAATAACTAGGCTCTTTTCGGGAGAAAATAAACATGTGTAGAAACTTGCAACTAAGAAAGATTTATCAACCGAGTTGCTAGGTGTAAGGAAGTAAATAAGTTAATGCTGCTAGATTTCTATCTGGAGCATATATGAATGTATATGAAAAAGAATTATTCGAAGCTCGCTTATTAATTTTAGAATATTAAAGGATTCGTTTTATACCGAATGATAAATTCTTATATACATCTTATAAAATATTCTGATTTGGCGCCTTTTAATGACATGAAAATAATCTAGTTTAATTCTAAATATTTCTTGCATATCGTTTATATTTACATAAAGCTAAATTTCATTTTTGCTCGTTAAAGGAAAAAATCTGCAAATACTATTAGAATTTATAAGCACAAATACATCCTACGATGATATGTACAGTATTTCGTATTATCGTGCAATGTATTTTGCTGCTCGGTTATTAGCCGCTAATGCCCCAAGAGCAGTTTCAAAACTCATTGCATTATAATGCAACTTGTGTACATATCAAATATTAAAACTGTTTTTCTACGGATAGCTTACTGTTTGACTTCCATAGTCAGTTTTATGGCATGGCGCTTTCCTGATGTTGATAATAGCTCATTAGCACTCCTGCCTCCTCTAACAGTAGTAGTCATTACTTCATTGTAATATGTGGCGTACCAGCTCTTAGAAAGACCAACCACACTTTCAGGATATCGAAGCCATTCTCAGATATCGGTAAATGCCTTAATATTGGATCGTTAACTACCACATAATCATGCAACATAGGTTGTAGCGATTAGTCTTCTATTGAGTCCACCGACTTAAAATAGAAAAAAATATAATTATATATATATATATATATATATATTGCCCCATCCTAGCCTGATAGCCATTTTTTTTTAAATCTGGAGTTTAACTGTTACTAGAATACGTTGATTTGCTTGTATATTTATGCCTTTGCTCTACGATTTTCATGGTCACTATTACGGGCTTCACTAAACGTTTAGATTGGTTAAGAAATCCCATACACTCCACCCTGGCTCATTAATGGTAAGGATTGGAAAAATAAAAATTTGTAATATTTGAAAAAGCATTAAAAATATCATTCATTTGAAGGGTAATCAATCAATAAAATTTCTTAATTCTACTTTTTAAATGAAAGCACATTCGTAAAACTCTTTAATATAATCATTGTAATTTTTTCACAAATATATTGGGATGGTTGCTATCAGGAGACTATTGTCATGACAGTTAAATCTGCTGTCGTCTAAATATATAAATCCAATGATTCTAAGGTGAGGGAGAAATATGGAGTTGTGGCATTAATATGTCCATTCCAGTTTGTTAATCTTCAGAACTTTAACTCAAGACTGCATGCTGCACAAATGAAAGATAACTCCATTGCGCTCTTTGTTGATAAGATACAGATTATGCAAGCTTTTCTTTTTAAAAGCATCCCATCTTGTGATTCCAAAAGAATGTTGAGTAGCCTCTCATTGTGGGTATGCTTAATTGTTTCATTCAGAATTTGCTTTGAATAGAGCTGAGAGTCAGTGTTTCTGTATGTAAAATTTCATTTTTCTAGTTCTTACCATTACCGAGCTACAGTGATTTATGTATTGCTTTTTTCACTGACATATATGTATTCCGTTCTGTTTTTAATTTTATTAGTCAGTGCTAATTCAGTTTCGTGAATTTTTATTTTGCCACAATTCTGATGAACACCCAGCCAAATATCAGCTTAAATGCCGTTTTAAGTTTTATTTTTCAGATGAAATCGCATCTAAAGGCTAAAGTGAAGGGAATTTGGCATATAATGATAAATAATTGTTTTGCAGAATCCTTAATTTCCTGCTAGAAATTAGTAATTTCCTGATGAGATTGCGTTTGCTCAAATACAAACGCAGAACTCCCTCGCTCATCACTTTAATCTAAACGAAATCATACCTCATTAAACCGACGTACTCGTTACATAATATTTCTTTTTAGCAGATATATTCTTGTAATAATACAAATCTCTTTTCAACTACGTTTATCCTGGTTTCCTTCAGATATCGTCTTTGACAGGATAAATAGCAGTGACAAATTTTGAAATGAGTGTGCACATTTGAAATATTTTGTCAGTTGTCAAGTTCTAGTATAAAATCTGACAATATACCCATCCGATTTGATTTACGACAGTAAAATTTGTTAAAAACTCATATTTGTGCCTAGCTGGTTTTATAATCATCGTTTAGGCACCTTCCAAATTTTGAGCCATATCCTACAAGGGATTGACTGTCTGTCAGTCTGTATTTTCAGAAATATGTAAACTTAGAAAGTCGAAGACGCAGTGACTTAAATTATCACATTTGATATGGAATTCTTCTTCAATCGGTCGGGAAAAACGCGCCAAAAACAAATTTGATTTTCAGATACTATTAATCGCATGCCAGGGATTAATCGCTAAATAACTCGGCAAAAATGGCCCTATAGATTAAGTATAAATGCTGTATTCACGCCAAAAATTTATATTTTGTAGGTATTGTACGCCAATGCCCTGCAAGGTGTTCACTGAAATAACAGCCTTATTAGTGAGTATGCGAAAAGGTTTGGGGGAAATCACTTCCGCTGGTTTGAGACTGTAATTAAATTGTTTTGAAAATAAAAGGCTAAGATTTCTCCAGAAGAGGGAAATTGAACGGAAAGTTTAATTTTAACCCAACGTAATAAATTGAATCAAATTTTTTTATCTGACTTCCATTTTCAATTGGGAACAAACTTGTTTCTTTAAGGATTAACGTTTTCTATAAAAATCTTTATATAATATTCTATATGAAAATTGTTATATATTCATTACCTAAATTAAAAGAATTACAATTTCTTAAATATGTAATTTGCTTTGAAAGTCGAAAACAGATTATAATTAGTTCAAAACTTTAAGAACAATATTTATCGCCGTAATTTCTTCATAGAATTCAATGAAAAAATACCAAATTTGAAATTAATTCATTTATGGAATAATGGATATTTAATATATTAATTTTTCAGAGATGCATAGTTACTAGTTTTGAAATCCTCCCTAAAATTATTTCTTTTCAAAACAATTAAAATGAAATGCAACGAGGAAGGATTTTTTTTCTAAGAACATTACGCTTTAAGATATTTATCACAATTTTTTTACTTTTAATATTCTGAAAGATTGCCAGAAGAATAAAAGCATAAATGGTAAGTGAATTAATGCTAGAATATTTTTTATTTTAAACAGTAACGTGAGAATTATTAAGAGTTCAATTTAAATATCTTTTGATGTTCTGCTTGAAATAAGAATTTCAATTTTTTTGTACTTTAAAAAAAGGTTACATATTTAAGAATATAAATATATTTAATCTTCTCGTAGTAATAGTTGGAAAACTAAAAGATATTGGATTAAAGTTGAGAACTGCAGTTACAATATATTTTCGTTACTGGAAAGAAAGTAACTCTTCAAACAGAATTCAAAAGTTATCCACATGGTTATCTCACTAAAAGCATGCCATAAAAAAGCAATTTACACAGGGAGATTGCTGTCATAATTTTGTAATTCTGCTGAACCTTCTAGTTCAGTATTTTGACTATAGCGCTGTGCTGCCCCTTATCACAAAAATTTGTTTAGTGCTTTTTATTTATATATAATATTAAATAAATTTTAAAAAATTGTGCCTTTTTGCTTTCATATATGAAGATAAAAAAAATGTTTACGACTTTCGAGTCTTGTAATAATTTTGAAAGAGAAAAAAAGAATGCTCTTTCTCTTTTATTTTGTGTGAAATAAAGATAAATGACTGAAGTGAAGTGGTGAAATCAAAAGATAGCATATATATTCTGTATATAATGGAAAAACTTAGAATTTATTGAGAAATTCTAAGAGTAACGAGAAAAATTACTTGCGAGTTCGACTGCATTTTATATTCATTTCTTTTGAATTCAGAAAGTTTAGAAAAATTTATCGATTCCTTTTTTTGTCAGGGAGTATTATTGAAGGAACCTGTTGCGGTTTCTACCATATCGTTTTCAAAATTCTCTACATCCTGAAGTAAAATCAAATTTAAAATAAAGTAAATTTAAAGATATTTTAATATAAAAAGCAATAAACCAACGAAAAAAGATAATGTACTAATAACGCTAATTAATTTTTATAACGGACAATCTACTTTGGGATTTTTTAGCTCAAAACTGAAAAGTTTATTTTTTAGAGCTTCTAAAATATATTGAATCATTTTCTGCATTTACGTTACAAAATTTGAAGACAAGTATTTAAACAGTTCCCGTAACAACTTCAGGTTGATCGATCTTCGAAAGGATCTAAAATGTGGGAAAAGATGTATCTAGTTTTGAAATATTTTTAATATAACTTGAGAATATAAGTTTTTATTTCTGTTAAAGCATTCACAATACCTCAATCGATAAAATTCTTCAATTTTTAGAAATTTAATCTGTGTTTTAAAAGTTATATTTCATTTCTACTGCACAGATTCTCATTTAAAAGTTTGTACTCCTTGATGAACACAATATACCTGCCCTATAAGGCAGTCTGTTTTCTTCCACACTTATCAAAAGGAAAAATAATCACGCATTGTAAAGGAAAGGAAATAATGAATCCACGGGCTTCTATTTGTTCTTGTTATTGTAACTCAACACTGGGGTTAATGATACGTGCATTACTTATGGTTTAGTCGCTTGCAACTGTAGCACTGGTGTGATGAATGGAAGGGAGTTTATCTTACCATGAAACCATTTTTCTCGTATATTTTATGCACGACTAACAAAATTTACGAGGTGCCAGTCCCTTTTTTCCAATCCCCAACTTTCATACAGAAATACACATGATAGGAATTTCTGACAAACTTCTTGTATATAACTTGCACAGCTTCTATTTATCCACAATAAAACTCAGAAGTTTATGAAATTATACTTTGGCCTTCAGAACGTATTAGGACTGTTATTTATCAATTTCTTTTTTAATTCGGTTTTGGCGCAAGTATCGGCTTTTTTTTATACAAACCAGTCTCCTCAGAATCTTTTAATTTCCTTAAGTCTTGGAAAGAATATCATTTTTTCTTGCAGCATGTCATCTAGACCAGCGTTTCTCAACCTTTCAGCATTTGCGGCCCAGTTTTCAATCATAATTTTCATCGTACCCCCCGCTTGCAATAAAATGTATACAACAATAATGTATATTGAGTATTTTGGATTCTGTTTTTAAATTATTTTTAACTAACTGCCAAAACAAGAATAAAAGCGAGCCAACATTGGCGGGGAACCACATCTTGCATTTTGGACAAACCGGCAGTAAACTGATGAAACGAATGAAAGCGGGAAAAAATTAAATATTATATTTGAAATGAAAGCCAAACAGGGAGATAACGTTAAAAGAATATGAAAGTAAAAAAATTCGTTAATGAAAGTTAACCTAGACGGGATGAGCTAAATTTAGAAACTCGGAATACATTTTTTCGAATAATAAAAGAAATAGAACAGAAGCATGACTAAACAAAAGTGAAAAAAATAAGCAATGTTTGTGGAAGAGAATCCACACGACCTATGCCGTCTCGAGCATGCGCAGAGCAAATTTTTCTCATAGGAAGAAGGAAAATGTTCGATAACGCAAATTTCAATCCCAGCCAGTCTCATTCGAGTCGATCCGTTTATCGCTATCGAATCTCTAGTGAATGTGTATGTTATATATGTTTTCGTGTTAATTGCAATTCACCATATTAAATATTCACGGCAGTATATTTATGCGGACTCGTGGATAAATTTTTAAGCGGAAGTAAGCAAGCATTAGACGATAGTTAAGTACCCAGACGAGCGTGGTTCAAAAAACAAAATCAAGAAAATATTCTCAAGAATACTTAAATTTTGGGTTTACCAGTGCATAAGTAAATGAAGAAGCAAGGCCCCTGTGTATCATTTGCTCAAAAATGTTGGCTGCAAACAGAATGAAACCTAATAAACTTAAATGACATTTGGAAACGCTTCATAGTGCATACGTCAACAAACTCAGAGAAATCTTCGAATTGAAATTAAAATCTTATAAAAAGCAAAAATCATTTTTAAAGAAACTTTGTCTGTGAATAAAAAAGCTTTAATTGCATCTTACAAAGCTCATATAAAATAGCCATATGTAAAAAAAAACCTCACACCATTGGCAAAAAGCTTATTTTGCCAGAAGTAATTGAGATTGTAGAAACTATGTTTGGAGATAATTTTTCAAAACAATTGTAGTCCATACATCTTTCAAATGATACTGTTTCTCGTCGAATTGGCGATATAGCCTAAGATGTACAGTGTCAGCTTTTCTCGAAGTTGCGTGACACAGAGAAGCTTTGGCTTCGAAAGCAATGAGTCCTGGTCTGAATATTGTGTTAACTACGGTTGTAACCGTAGTAAATTATATAAAAATGAGACCCATGAAATCGAGAATTTTTTCCGCACTTTGTAAAGACATGGGTTTCAATACATTCAGCATTACTATTTTATTGCGATGCAAGATGGTCATCACGTGGGAAATGTTTGCAACATGTTTATGAATAAAGAGAAGAAATCGCTAAATTCCTAGCAGAAGAAAACAGACTGAAGGCCGAGAATTTTCGCGATGGTTTATTTGTGATGAAATTGAGGTACGTGTTCGACATATTCGAGAAATTAGATAACTTGAATTAATACCATACAGTGGGTAAAAAAAATTTCCGTACGGAAGACTAAAATAAAAACGAACTAGCATAATTTCTAATCTTTGCTTTTTATCTTTATAAACTACTTATATATTGTTAATGAGTCTTTAAAAGGAAGTTTCATAGTAATTTTTTTTTCCAAAACTCAGCAAGTCGGTTTGCAATTTTTAAGATAAATGACGAAGTATCATGCAAAAAAAGTTTTCGTACGCAATATGCAAATTCCTCCTGACGTGCTCTACAACTAATCCACAGTAAATATTCGAAGTTGGATGATTTGCCAGAGTGAAGAATAAGACATAACAACAATTGTTTAATTCCAATGTTTCGCTGATCGTCTTAAAATTGGAAATTCAGAAATCCATTCCAGTTAGTGATTCGGTTGTGAAAAAATATTTATGAAAAAAATTAGTGAAACGACTTACAAACCAAAGTCTACAGTGCCGTATATTATTGAAAGATACCATGATGTGTAAACATTTGAGATAGATCCGGAAGAACTCCGAAGTTAAATCACTTGCATAAAAGAAAAATCATGTGTAAGGTGCAAGATAATGCCTAGGATTAGTGCACCTCAACTTGCAACTGACTTAACGGTTAATTACAACATTAAATTCGCATCTTTAATTATAAGAAATGTCATTTTAAAAAAAGGTTATAATGGATGTGGGGCCCCGTAAGAAGCCTGTTATAAGTCTCTGCTACAGAAAAAGCGTCTCGAGTTTACAGAGAAGCATATAAGCAAGCCTCTATCTTTTGGGGAATCAGTCCTTTTTAGTGATGAATCAAAATTTAATATCCTTAGGTCAGATGGTCGAGTTATGATCTGGAGGGAATCAAAACAGCATATGTTACTTAAGAATTTATATGGAACTGTGAAGCACGATTATGGTTGGAATATAGTATGGGGGTGCATAAGTGCTGCTGGTGTCGGATATTTATGGTTTATAAATGGAAATATGTATAGGTACATACAGCTTGACATTCTAAAACAAAACTTTTTAACCAATGCAGATAAACTGTCCCTTGGAATATACTTTATTTTTCAGCTGGACAACGATCTTAAGCACACCTCCAAGATTTGTCAACAGCAATATCTCTATAATGTTAAAAAAAAGCTTCATGGCCCTCCCCAGTCACCCAATTTGATCCTTATAGGACATTTATTGGAAGAAATCGGCCGTGAACTAAAAAAGACACAAAGAACAAGGTTGAACTCAAAAGGGTCATTCAAGACATTTAGAGTCGTGTTTCTCAAGAAACAACAAAAAAACAGATGGGGTTTATGCCACAACATTTGAGAGAAGTTATAAAGGCCAAAGATAGGCCTACCGATAATTAAAGGCAAGTTGGTCAGCATGAAAAAGGTTTTTCATGTACTATATAAATACCGTATGGAAACTTTTTTGTTCCTTATTAGTGGCATTTTTTTTTATTCTTTCAATTTAAGTATTTAATTTTCGCCATGGTTTTTGCTTTATAATATTCATAAATAATAAATGACATTGTGTTAAACCAATTTTAAAATTTTCATTTTCATAAAATATTTTGTGCAAAAAATAAACAGTCAAAGCTGCGTACGGAAACTTTTATTACCCACTTTATGTTGGATACGAGTGATAAAGTTAATGCTTTTTGTAGAAAATTGGAATTGTGGAGCAGAAATTTAAAGCAAAAAACCTAACAATGTTTGCAAATGTGGATGATTGTACTAAAACTTACAAGGCTGAAGAACATGTACACGTTGTTTTGTAACCATTGAAAATCTTTTAGCCATGCTGGTAAAGAATTTTAAAAAGTATTTTCTTGCCGACGACAAACAGATATCAAGTTACGAGTGGGTTAGGGATTCATTTCATATGACTTCCGAAGGACTCTCAATAGATGAGGAAGAAACATTCATAGACTTCACGACAAGTGACGAAACTAAAAGACAATTTAGTAATAAATCGCTATTTGAATTTTGGGCAGGAATAAGGATGATTTTTTTTTGCACTAAAAACAAGGGCATTTCACATTCTATTACCATTTTCAACATCCAACTTTTGTGAAACTGGATTTTCTGCTGTGGCTTCTTTGAAGACAATATAGAAACAGAACTGAGTGGCTATTTCTAATATTAAGCCTTCCTTCGAAAAAGTTTGCTTTGCAAGACTGGTCCAAGAAAGTCACTAATAATTATTAAATTAGTTTTTAATTTAGTATTTTTTGATTAAGTTTTGATTTAGTAAGTTGTTTTACTTTAATAAGTTATTAAATATGTCGAAATGTATTTTGTTTTCTATGTGTATGTGTGCTTTTATTTCAGTCGGTTAATAATTTTTTAAAAATATTTTCTCTTGGATATTCTCGCGCCTCCCCCTCTAGTGTGCTCGCGCCACCCTAGGAGGGTGCTCCCCGCAGGTTGAGAATCGCTGATCTAGACTATGAAAATGAAACCTATATTAATGGGAGTATTAGGTTTGAAATATGAATAACTGCTTTGTCAAAAATTAACAATGAATTAAATTTTAATATTCTATCATCGTGTGACCATTCTAAGTGAATTATTTCTTCAAATTATGTCTTCAAATTTCTTTTAACCATTGAATCTGTCCGCCGTAGCTGTTAATGGGTTGATAAAAATTGCAAAGTTTAGGGGGGGGGGGCACATATTCGAGTTAATGCTGATATGAAATATTCTTTGCCGTTCTTCCTCATTTTGCGATTCGAGTTCATAATAAGAATCGTCGATATAATTGAACTGCGAATTAAAAGAAACTCCAATAATTTCTAATATTCTGTTAATTTCAATATGTAGAAGCGTAGTTTTGAATCATAAAACAAATATCAAATCTTTATCCAGAATTTATTTTAATATTAATGTTAGAGAGATAGCCAAGAAAGATGTCTAATTAAGCAACAACTGCGCGAATCTGCAGCGTGTTTATTCACGTTTAACTTAGGTGGCAATGTAATTTTTTCACTTCTGCATCTTTCCAATCTTAATAGTGTTACGAATCTGTAATGCTGCTTCCCAGCATAGTTGGTTCCTTCATCAGAAAGATCGTTTTACAGTCATCTGTATTGGACGGAGTCCGGGTGTCGCGTCGGAGGTCCCAGAGCTAGGCGACGAATTTGGCGACATGGGCGCCAAAGTAGATTATACCCGAAACATCGAGAATTTTCCCGATCCGTCCATTGGGAACCGAGACACGCCTCGACAGTTCCTGATTGGTTGAGAGGCTTCTAGCCCCGCCTCCTGAGACCTATTAAAGGAGGCGGTTTGCAGCTGCCAGAGAAGAGTATTCGGAAGCGACGGTAAGCAAGTGGTCTTCTAGGGATTAGCGGAGCAGCTGAACTAAGCTGTGCGCTACTGTCTGCAGTAGAGGCTTGTTGTATGCTGCTGTGTACACGTCTCGTGGATAAAGATAATTGTCTTTTCTATGCTGTATATAGTTGTCGTTTTTGTGCTGTCCTGTGTGTCTTCGTGTAAATAAACGTCGTTGATTTTTTTTTTCCTACTGCCACCTGCTGATTGAGCGTTCTCCACACCATATAACTTCCACTATCTAAACGAACCCGGAAATTTCGTAACAATAGCAATAATTTTAAGAATTTTCTTCTCTGAGAAAATTATAAAATAATAGAATCGACTTCTTCACCTGTTCAGTTTTGATACTTGAAATAAGTCCTTGGGAGAATTCTTTGTGGTGTTCTATATTGTTTTTGATATGAGGCTCAGATTTTTTTTTCCAGTAGATATAAATACCTTTCAACAAATAAGTTCTAGTGCTTCTTAAGGATTTTCAATAAGTGCCGAAACGAGCAGATGTATCTGCCTATTTTCTAGCTTGCCATATCTTAGACTAAAAGTTGCTATAGCAATGCTTTTGATACTTCATGATTTTTTTTTCAGAAGACTTGGATCGCTGGTGTTTTCCAAACCGCTTGTAAAGGTAGACAAAGAAATATTACAAAAGTAGACTATTATTAAAGAGAAAAAAATGCTAAAATGTTTAGATATAGCAAAAAGGACATATGTTAGGCATCATATATTTACAGGGTATTCGAACATAGCAAATATTATCGATCGATCCTTGTTCATTTATTCTAGAAGTAGCGGTGGCCTGGCTCTTTATTTTTATCGGCACTAGAAGCTTTCACATTCTAAATATTCCAAATTCGATTCGCATATGTGGGGTCTTTGAGCCTAAATCGGTGTAAAGGTTCACACGCCTCCTCACTTGGTATAATGTAGAAATTTTCATTAAAAGTGACGGCTAAGGTTATCCTCGTCATTTGAACACAGTTCAAAGTTATCTCCCAAATGTATAGCAAGTTTTATCCCTCATAAAAAAACCCGCTATTGACTAATTCTTACATACCAAAAGAAAGTTACGCTAAAGGAAAAGCAGAAATGAGGTTTTTTGTTTGCAGCCCAAATTTGCACAAAAAACAAAATTTCATTTTTTTAAAAAGTTTTTTTCCTTTTAGTAAGACATGGAAGTTAACACTTTCTACGAACGAAATAATTTTACTTTAAACAAAACTTAATTTACTTTACTTAATTTACTTTAAACAAAATTCTTTTTCAATTGTGATTGCTGGGGAAATAAACCTAAAATGTTATCAGAAAATGGCAACTTTTGATACTTCCAGCGATATATTTATTATTTTGTAAAATTGGCGTTATCCCTACGAATATCTAAATCTACACATTATATAATATAAATTGTTAAAAAAAACTTTCGCTTCAACATAATATATGAAATTGAAGCATGAAATGCCGTGGTTATCATTATTTCTATGGGAAAAAGATGTTTCGTCTATCATAATTTCACTTTAAATCTAGTAACAAAGACTCTAAGTTTTTATCCGCAATTTAATTTTTAATAAAATTAAACTTTTTAATATCATAAATTTAATTTATATTCCAGTTTTAAGTGTCTTAATTCGTTGTCATTGCTGTAGGGATAGAATATATAAATTAATATATTCTCCATTAGAATATCATAAATAAAAATTTAATTAGATGATTTAAATGCATGAATGCAATTCATTTTTTCTTTAATTTTTGAATCCTTTTTGGAAGCCGAACTTTTCAGTCTATTTTTGATTTATATCACTGTTCATTTATTGCTTAATAACTGCCGTTACGATTTCCAACATAGTAAAATTTCTCGAAATGGACGTTTTTCAAGTCTATATCTAAGTAATTACTTTATTAATTTAGAAAGAATTTTTTGAATCTATATGACTACATGAATACTTAATGTAGATAGATTAAAAGCATAATGCTCTCTAAAAAGTTTAATTATAGGAAGATAAATTAGAAATTATAATATTAATTTATATTCTAGTTTAATTGCGGAGTTTCAAAGTGAAACATTTTTTGTTTGTATTAAAATAAAACGAGTTTCTATTTTCGAATCAATATCGAATCAACGTTTATTGTTTTCGTGATAAATGCGAATATGAAAATGCATATTTTGCATAAATATCTTGATGCACTCTAAATTGTAATGACTACATGCAAATTTAGCTTTTTACATACATATTGTAAGCAAAAAGTGTCATTGAATTTTTTTTCTCAGAAACTTTAGATATTGGGCTTGGAGTGATGAAATATATCCGTTGTCTTTCATTTAATTTTAGATATTGGTCGAACAAATAAATGGTTGCGCACTTTATCGATAGATGTTTATAGAACATTCTTTTATCTTATTAACATATTCAAAGTACCTAACTTGTATTGCTTTCTTGTTTGGATTCCCAACTTTAATTAGCAAGAAAATTGCATCAATTAACTACTTAGTTTCGTTTTTATTCTAATTTAAATGTTGCATAAAACGTGCATTTCAGGCATACTGTGTTTTCGGAAAGGCAGAAGCACATCGCAAGCGCACAAGAAGTTACATGCCATTGATGATAATTTAGTCTTGGCAGAAAAGCGATGTCAAAATCTGTTTGTCAAGTTTCGTTCGGATTTCTCACTTAAAAATACTCAATCAGCCCGCCCACTTAAAGATAGAAGTTATATCAAGGCCATTATCAATCCATAATGTCACAGCAGATATGAGAGTAGAGAAGCTCAATGTATCGTATCATGCATTCAAAAAGATGTTTACAACAGCTTGAATTTGTTAAACTATGGATCCCTCATCAGCTTAAGGGAATTCATTTGACATAACACATTAGCATCTGCGATTCGCTTCTTGAACTCAATGAAATTGCTCCATTTCTGAAAGGATTCATTCCTAGCGATAAAAAGAGGACAACGCTAATCGACGTTAATTCTAAAGTTTACGTTCATCAGCTTTCTAAACTACGTGGTGTAGTTAAAAAAAAAATGGTAAAGGCGTTGATTTCTAAAAAAATGCAAAGCAATACCCATATTTGATCACTCACCAAAATAAAAATGAAATCATTTATTTGCGAAGCATTTAAGTGCAAAAAATATTGAAAACATTTTAAATATAAACTTTGAATATTCCTGTTGATTGCAAATACAGGGATCATGAATTCATATTTTTGTGAAGATGAAAAGTATTCATTTTATATAATATGGATGTCAATACATTCTCGTCTCGGGAGGGCAGAATATATAAATGACTGCAAATGAGATAGCATTTATTGTAACCACTCTACGTGCTTCTTTCGAATGGCTCTTTTAAATTCGCAATCATCCTGAACTTGACATAGCCTATGCGAGGCATGTAAGATTTATTTGATTATTTTAGAAATGCTCTTTTACTGAACCGAATTTATAAATTGGAATTCATATATTTTTCCATAAAGCATCGATCATTTGACTGCTTTTTTTCCCCATTTTATAAACATTTCCTCCACAAATAACCATTTTCTTTCAGGACAGCGATTCGAAAGAAATATTCATAGAATTCTTCAGGAATGACTCGAAATGGCTGCGAGTTGAAAAATGTCAAGCCATCATGACTCCATGAGTGCACATTCAAAATCGCTGAGCATTATAGGTTGGCGTTAAAATGCTTAGAATTTTAAGATCCGAGAGTAGCAAAGAGTTGAAAATTAACGAAATACTATTTTCTTGGTGGGTGAAAGAAGTAATCCCTTCTTGAAGTTCTCGTGTAACAATCAAGGCATCTGGAAAATATAAGTTACCTTGTGTTCCTATGCTTTTTTTAAGAGTTGTTTAAAGACTGATGCACCCCAAAATGAATTTGATCTGGGTTAGACAGGATGCAAAATATTTATCATAACTTCTCCATTCAATATTTTCAATGGTTTGAAATGAATAAAAGATAAATGGGTCTTGTGACAAAAAGAAAGGAAATGTGTTTAAATCTTTTTTACAATTTTCTTTGGCATTTCAGTTATCTTTTGACTTCGTTAATGATAAATTGTAGTATATTGAAAATATTTTTTGTTTAAAAGTCTGTTTTATAACTAAAGAATTTTTGTGAAATTGATTAATTTAGTAAAAAACTTGGTTATTAGGGGACATGGTAATTTTGAAGAGTTTTAGTGATATTCCCCTCTTTCTTTAACTAAAGAGAAGATTTAATTCTCACCAGACTAGCCAGATTAAGAAATAAAATCCATATTCTGTTTTACACTAGCTTAATATACCATATTGTCTTTAAGTTTAATAAAATGTGTTCACATTACAATTTTTTTCGGTTGCAATATATAAAGGAAAATTATCTGAGTAGCTTAATAATGTAGAATTATGAAATGAAAATCGCAAAATGGAATGAATTTGCCTAGATAAAAACCTAAATTCAGCTATTTTTTAAAGTTGGTTTCGGAATGTGCCGAACAATTTTTAAAATATAACCTCCTTATTTATTCAATATATATTTCTCAAATTGAATTGATGCATATTTTGGAGAAATGAATCGAATTATTTTCTGGCAAGTAATACACTCAGTTCCATTCATATATCCAGAGTATTTTAAATACTCTTTCCAGTAATGAAATATCTAATTATTTCGAAGAAAATCCACCCATATTAAGAAGCAAAGAATTCAAATATATTAATATAATACAGATGTCCGGAAAAAAGTATAAGGCTGTAAACGGAGTATTTATAATATTCACTAGTGAAAGCAATACAGCTGGGAGCAATTCATCGAAACATGTTTCATGCAGGCTAAGAGGATACTTAATGCATTTCTTCTCCTTATATTTACTAGTAAATAAGTGCGCCTGTTTTTTTTTTTAACTCTTGAGTCATTGGATTAAAAGTTAGGTTTTGAAATTTCTTCTTGCAATTCAATGAAATGATTAAGCATAATTTAAATGAATTTTTTACTTTCGCTACACATATTTGATCCTAAGTAGGATTTGATTTTAAGATTCATTTACTATTGTTTTGACGAAAATGCTAAATTATCGTTGGAAGAGAATCTCAAATTTCAGCTAGAAAGCGCAGCACAATACAGTCATCTGAATAGTTTTTATTCTAAAATTCTTTCCATCCGATAAATATTTTATACTGATAAAACTGTCTTATGTAGAAAAAAATCATTTCTCGGTTTCAAGCTTTAAGTATTTCGAAAATGTTAATGCGAATGAAAAACTTTTAAAACGAGCAAAACGTTTATTAATTGATTTGTGTATTTTTACAACTCTTTAGCAAAAGTATATTGTTTATAAATTTTTACAATTTTTCTTGAGTAAAGATAAATTTACCACTGATTTCAACAGAAACTCAAAAAATATCCGCCATTAACAGTTTATTTGCAAAAAGTTTGGCACAAAAGTTGTTTTAAAAAATATTTAAAATGAGAATTATTTTTTAAAAAAAAGCAAAATATCCAAGCTCATCTTCGTAAAATGCTTATACTTTAGACATTGAAGCATAAAATTAAAATTAGATCTCCGAATTAAATGGAAAATTTTGAATCACTCAGATGGCATAATTTCGATGAATTTAATGCCAATATCAAATCAATAACAGTAAATTTAACAAACACCAGATCCATATATACATCGGATTTTAAATGGAATCTGATTTCCATCGATGTCCCTGAAGTCGAGATGGTACAACTGCCATTCTCTTCTTTTTCCCATTAATACAATAAAAAACAAATTTTGCAGAAAAACGTAGTATAAGTACAATTTTCCGACTGTAAATTTACCAATCAAAATAATGTAACTGGTTTAATGATAATGTTTAAATGAAAAAAAAAATCCAAACTTTGTACATTGTTTTTCGAAGTATTGAAATATTTTGCTTTATTTTAAAATGCATTCGAATTTCAATCGGTAACAATTTCTATTTCAAAATAAAAGTTCATAATTATAATTCATCATTTTCCCAGTTACAGTCAGTCCTCAAAAATTCACTTCTCTAAACAATTGATAATTGATGTGATATAAGTACGTTTTGTACGCTCAAGGAGTAAAAATTCAAAATATGCCCATAAAATGTAATTAATATTTTTCGGGAGTAGATATCGTGTCAAATCAGGCTTAACTATAAAAATTTTAACTTCTAAAGAAAAATGGAAGAGATTAATTACAGTTAGTAACATGAACCAAAAGATTTTTCATCTTTTTAGCATTTTAAAACTAAAGAAAATAATTTTATTTCGCTACAGAAGTATTTGGTTGCTTGCCAAGAATAATTTTACAGTAAAAAATGGTCTTTACTTCGGATGTAATTTGTTTGAAACATGATTGCTTATACAATGAAACTTCCTCTATTTATTTGAAGAATTTTATTCATCAGAGCTGCAAGTAGTGTTTTAATAGTAAAAGGATATAAAATAGATCTGATAAGATTTTTATTTTAATATTGTAATTTCTCGTACAGATATTTACAATAGTTGGCTATAAGACAGTTAATATAGTTTATTATTTTTATCTTAATTGTCGATTTCTTAAATATACAGGGTGATTATAATTAAAATTCCCCTATAAACAGCATCATGCGATGTAAACGGGTGAACGGATTCCAACGAAATTTGTTATATAGACGAGATGCGCTGACGGAATTTCGAAAAATAAAATTAGTTCCAAAATTTCCACCAGAGGGTGCCTATTCCAGAAAAACATTAAATTGAACAAAATAAACAGCCAAAACGGAATACAGAAACAATATTGACAATCCAGAACAAGAACTATGAGTAATAAAATGTAAAACCGGGAAAAGCTGCCAATTCTAAGAAAAATGTCGAGATTTGCATACTTGCGAAGAGGAAGCTTTATACAAAACAGGTTAGGGTAATAAATGTTTGCAGTCGTTGTCATATTTTATGTCGATGTTTCCGGCTGTAATGATGACGGTATCTTGTTGCGACGTTGAATGACTTAGAGAAATCCATAACGTTTCATGTGCGAAGCATCATAACTGATCAGTTACGATCTGCTGTTGAACACACTGTCCATTGATTTGAAGGTGAATGAGGGTAGTCACATGGGGCGTCTTTCCCTACATCATCCTGGACATGATTAACAACTGCTCATCATGTGCAATTTCGTCCTAATCTGTTCTTGTTTTTGCAAACTTGATTTTTTTTTCCCTCCTCAAACAGCGTACTGTTATTTTTTCTTACCTTTACTTAATTTGGTTCGATGACAAACTGATCAGAAACTAGTCAATAAATGTTAATATTGTTTCTATATTCCTTTTTGGTCATTTATTGGGTTAAAATTAATGTTTTACCGGAAAAAGCGCCCTCTGGTGGACATTTTGAAACTTTTTTTCTCGAAATTCCGTGAGCGCATCTCGTGTATTGTCTATATACCAATTTTGTTGCCCGCTTGCGTTGCAGGATGTTTTTTATAGGAGAAGTTTAATTATAACCACCCTGTACACTGAATGTCCGAAGATCCCTTACACATTTGATAAGAATTTCAATTTCATGAAACGTTTTATTCACATATATGAATTCTAAATATAATTTAATAATGATAAATAACTTTTAAAACATCTTTTTATTACAGTAGACGAATTCAAATGGGTTTTAAAATTATTTAGATTTAAGATACGAGAGTTATGCGAGATTGCATTTTGACTTACAATACCTAAAATGTTGATTGTGGTATCAAATGATACATTTAAAATTCCCGCCCATGAAATTATATTGTAATTGTATTCTTATTTCAAATGGAAACAATTTATGCTGAATATATACCCGTAAACATTTTAAGCTATTACTTGCAGTAAGTTTTCTTTTATATTCAGGACGCCATAATAGCTTTATTAAATATGTTAATGGAATTAAATTGGGTCCACCTATTATTTGAACTATGGAGTTTCCATATATAATATATAACTAATTCAATTTCCTATACATGAAATTTTTCCTATCAATTATTCGAAATAATTATAGTAAATAATTCATTAATCGTAATTAACTTTCTCAAAGAAAGGGATTTTTAAAAAAAGAATGTGAATATTAAAGGAAGTACATTTAATCTTTTAGTAGCTTCACTGAGTATGTTAATTCATCTCTCTAGATTATAAAAAAGCTTTTGCTTTTTGTATCTGCTCTCTCTCTCTCTCTCTCTCTCTCTCTCTCGAACATTGGGATTTTGCTCCTTTCCTACCCTGAACATTTAGTAAGAAGTTTAATATTAATTAATGGAATACTTTCAGAATAAATATTAATAACGAAATAGCTTGGAAGATATTACTTCACTTTTGTTTTTTAAAAATTTGATTCATATAACTTAAAACTAGCATGTTAGAATTATTAAATATATAAAAAAAAGTTCACGAATTTTCTAAAAGAGCTGATGCAACTCCAGATGGGATCGAATCCATCTGTTAAAAAAAGGCAATATTATTTATTGCCTTTCGTAGTGAAATGCATTTTATATTTATTGAAAATGATATTTTTAATTGTTTTAAAAAGTCGTAAAAATCTTCAGTTCATGGCAATTTACTATTTTATTCGAGTGGAATTTTATGTATACCATTTTATAACCCCTGTTTCTGAGAGGAAACTATGTAACAGCTTGTCTCTTAGATTAACGTGTCAACATAGATCTTAGAGGTAGGAATTTTTTATATGCATCTTATGTGTATTGCTTATGCTAAGAACCAAATTTTAGTTCTTGCTCATTAGCTCTTGTTTGTATATGATAGTAGTGTTAACGTATTAAATTAACCTTGAGGTATATGCGTTAAATTCAACCCTTTCTCCTTAATAAATGATGCAAAATAATACAACTGACCGAAGAAACACTACAAGATATCAGTAGTTTTAAAAGCTTAATAGAAAATTAAAATTGAGAATCGAATAAAAAATAAGATTGGTTTTTGATGAAATAGAACGAGTATCCTTTATACTTTGTTACTGGATTTCCATTTTGTTTGTCCTTGTAAAATCATTCACCTTATTCTCTACTAGTAACGCCAAAATGTTTTAAGGTAACGGTTCTAATGACTGCATAGTTTTTGGGCGTTAAATTAAAAAGCCGTTCATTTGAATAAATTTTGTGATACTTAGTTTTTCTTCATTAAATTGTATCTGGTAAACCTACAGCAGCTTAGTAAAAAAAGTAATAAAAGAACAGTTATTCTGTTCCTTACCGAAAACCTTTGTTTGCCGTTACCGAACCAACTTAGAGTACACAGTCTTTTTCGAGATTCCGATGGCGATTTCCTTCTTACGAGTATCCCATCTCCCCTTAGATAGGTCCCCAATGTCTTTGTCCGTGTGCAGATGTTTGCTTTCATTCGCTCATAATCGTTCGCTAAAGTGGCTAAGAATTTTACGAAACCTGTCTAAATTGTTGTGAAGGCGATGAATATATTTGTATTACAACCAAGATTTCTGAAGCTATTAAGCTTGCACTTAACTGTTCACGCTCTTCTGCCATCCCTCCAAAAAAAACTGAAGATTATTTTTATACTTTCCTAATCGCATTCGCCGATTAAATTCCTTCAAGTACAGCTTTAGCAGTCAGATTAATATTTGCGGTCGCTGTTAAACTCCGTCTATATTGTTTCAATAAAAAACTTAACACCTTTGTATTAAGCCATAAATAAGTATGCATGTAATTCATTGTCCCGGTAGCAGCGCCAATGGATTGCTGGAGGTTAATTAAAAATAATTTGATTTGTGCTTGTTTAGAAAGTGTTTAACAAGGGGACATGAATCCATGGAACCAGTATCATTTTAACCGCCTTAATTGGCCACCATAAAATATTCCATTTATAGTTTTTTTTAATATTCTACTTACGCAAATCAGTGGCGGAAGCAGCTTCATCAACGGGGAGAGGAGGATTTCACATCGCCGTCTAAGTGTTTACAAATGACATTTTTCTCCAGCGATATTTTTTCTGAAGCCACTCGTGCATTGGTATAGTTTCATTTTTGTTATCCCTTAGATACATAAACAAAATTTCATATAAAAACTCTAGTTGACCAGAGATATTTAATAATTTTCAAGTCGACAAATTTCCCATTGATGTTGATATACTTCTCCATGAGCTATCTATCATATCTTTTTTTTTAATTCATGACAGGACTGTCTGCGTGAGAACAAATATTAAAATTCTTCCTCCCCTTCCCTTCTCAGTCGATTCTTCTGTTTGCAGAATAACTGCCTTTTTAAAGTTTATAAATATTTCATAACTTAACTATTTAATCTCTAAAAGTTGAGATAATGGAGTCTAGCTATTTTCATATTTCAAAGGAAGCATACCAGATATACCCATTCATTAAAAAAAAATCCAGAAACAATTTTATTTTCGTGTGCAATCATTCAGCATTGTCAAAGAATATTTAATTAATCACTCTTAGAATTAATGAGTAACATGAAATAATCAAGCATTAAAAAATAAAGCTAGATTTGGGAATCTTCATATCTTTGGGATTCCCTAAATTTCAAAGATGACAAGCTGTCTCGGAATGACTTCCAAAAGTTAAAGCATCCAATTCTTTTTCGACGAAAGATGAGAAGATTTAAGCATAAAAAAGACGAATAAAGCTAAATCTAAACCACTTTCTATCAAAACTGTTCCAGAGAAATTACAGAAATCGTGACAGCATTCTTTGACACTAGAGAACATAAATGAGCTCTTCACTAATTATCTGTAAAACTTAAGAGCTTTCCAAACTTCGAAAAAATTAATGATTAATAAATGGAAGGCTTCTCTAAGGTTCTTCCGCCACTTTAACTTTTCACTTACGTTCGGAAAAGTAAAAAAAATCTGAATTTTCATTCCTTCTCGGCATTTTACTACTAAAATGAATTTTATTTGCATATTCATGATAAATATAATGCTGAAATTTACCGTTTGACCTTTCTTCAGTTTACTGAAAAAAATTATTTTTGTGAATTTATTTTCATTTTATCGTTTTTTGTTTGTTAGAAATTCACGAAGTTGAATGAGGAGGAAAGAAATTTAAGTGTTTTATCAAATTTATAGAAAAATTGATTTCTTAAAAAAAATAGACTTGGAAAGAAATGCTAGAATTGTAAATTTGGTACTATTTTTATCATGATTTTCAGTACTTTTTTTTTTTTGTGATGCACTTTCAGTTTAAGTAAAACATAAATAATTTTTGCTTATCAGACTGTTTTATTTATTTTCAGCTGTTTCTCAATTGATTTGAAAGAGAAGGAATTTAAAGTTTTTTCGAATTGAAGAAATAATTGATTTCTTGCGGGGAAATATAAATTTCAAAAGGAACGCGGTAATTACCTCTATGAGATATATATATTTTTGTGCTGTAGTTTTTATAGTGCAATTCAAAACACAAAGGAAATATAAAATAGTTAATTTCATTTCTCATCGAAAGGAAATAAAGAGTCTTGAGTAGACTAGCATTAAAAGTATTTAATAAACGTTTAAGATACTGTAAGTATTAAGTACTATCCCCCTAATATCGCAGATAAATGAAATTATAAGATCTTGAAACTTGCCCTTAGTGAACATATTTTAAAATAAAGATTTCATAAAATATGCGAGAATAAAAAAAAATCGAAGTATAACAATGTATTTAAAATAAAGTGTGAAATTATTTTTTTCAATTCCTACTATTTGTTCACACTCTCCCTATATATATTTATATATCTTGTTCAAATTTTCAATCGTTAATAAAATACTTTTTATTCATACATTCAGGTTCAAATACATTTTTTTAAACTTCTAGTGGATGACACTTGAAGTTAATACAGTTTTTCAAATATTAATTCTTTAATTATTAAATTTAATTAATTTTTAATACTTTAAATAGTTTTAGCAGTTTTCAATGAAAATTGAAATCAGCAGGCAGTAGCTCAATTGGTAAATTGCAAGGATTTCAGTATTTTTCACGTGAAGGTGAAGAATGCGAGTTCAATTCTTACAAAAGTAGTAATTGACTTAATTTTTTATATTACTTGTTTTATTGATATTCTCATTGAAACGACTGTCGTTGTTTCTTCATTTAGAATTAATTATTCTGTGGTTTAAATTCCGATTCCATTCAACATCCAACATGTTCAAACTGTCCACCAGATATGGATCGGATTGGGGAAACCAGCAGTGTGATTGGTGCATTTAGGTTTCTGATATATTCTAAAAAGGAAGTTACCCTTTCTCTCCAGTTGACAAAATGAATGGGAGGTAGTTCCAATAATCAGAAAAGTCGATAATATTCCGAAAGGTAGATTACCTTAAAATAAAAGTACAGTATTTCCCCCCCCCCAAGGGTTTCTTTTTGTGTTTATTTCAATCTCGACCCAACAGACCTGTAGGGATAAAGGGCACAAACTGTACTTCGCCCTGACCTTCTCTTGTTTTCTTTCTTCTACCTCAGGAAATTAAAATTGCAGTGAAGCGTAAGTTTAGTGAAGGATATTCAGCTATATGATTTTTAAAGACCAATTAAATTCTTGATAGATAACGAAAATCTTTCATAACGAAGTGTGGTGAAATAGATATATCGTCAGTTATATGCATGTCCCCCTCCACCCAAAATTCTCCACCAAACCACTAATGCAATTATAAAAATCAATTGTGCTACACGAGTAAAAAAAAAAAAAAAAAAAAGGCCTTAATTGAATCAAATTGTCATACAAATGATTTTTTACTTTTTTAGTATTGGCAACGAATTATCAAATGAAATTCTATTAAAATACATGTATAGATTTTTATTTCTACTTCAATTATTATGGCTTCTACTCGTTAGTTTCAGTCTCTTTAACTTTCGGTTTGAAATTAAATGACCCCTTCTTTGTCCTTAAATAAGATACAGTTCTATTTTCATGTGGATCAAGCGTAATTCCACTAAAGAGGCGTAGGGTATGCGTTTACCAGTTCTGTTATCTAACTTCGGCTTCCAAATAAGTGGTCCTTTTGTGGCTGCACTTTAAGAAGAAATCAAGATACGAAACGAGAATTTATAAATTTCAACTTGAACATTAGAATGAAATATTCAGCGTCAACGATGCGTTCTCAGATGTTACTTCATTTATGAATTATCTAATAATTGGTAAAATCAAATTAAGAATTAAATACTGTTTCAAATTACTAAAGTATCTACAAGTATTTTTAAAGATTTAAAAAATAATGTAGTGGCCAATGAAAACACATCACTTAAAATTTTAAATTATTAACTTAAGGCCGGAATAATATTGTTAAAAAGGTAATTTTGATTGATTAGTAACAGGGAAGGGCGATTATACCATTGCAATTGCTGTTGGCTAATTTGACTGACTGCGATTCCTGCCTAATATGACGAAATCTAAAGTGGTGTTTTCATCGACCATCTACTGTTAAAATGAATCGGCGAGCAATTTTCTAAAATATTCACCCCTTTCGGTTGTATTTGCAATTGCATTATCAAGTTTTATTTTTGATAATCGGTATTCATTTAATATGAAATTCCTCAGAATCGGAGAGAATTCTAAAATAAAATTTTAAGTTATAGATCCTTAATTTTATACTGTAACTTAATAATGTATTATAAAAGCACATCAGCTTAACTATAAAAAATTTTCTTATTCTTTAAATAATCTAGGCGGTACTTTTAAAATTGGGAGTAATTTTATTAAGGTATGCACTAATATATCTAGTTGGTTTATATTTACTTTAAAAGCAATATTTCTTTGCTTGAAATTTTCCTTTTTGTCAGTTTTCAAAGACCCATTAATTTCCAGTGGAGTTTTCTGTAGATTAATATAGTATTGCGATGATTCTGATAATGTGAAATTAAATGAAAGTGAAATTTTATAATTTTTAATATTTTCCAATATCTTGAATTTTTTTTAAAAACGTCCTTTAGAAAGAAAGATTTCTCCAAAGTATTCATTTCAAGTTTGAATACATTTAAGAAATTTTTTGAATGATTAGAAATTTAATTCTTCATTCATTATCTTATGAATATTTACTTTAGATCAATGTCGAAATTGTAATTGATAAGCAATATTTAGCTCAATTTTTTTTAATATTAATAAAGTGGGCTTTAATGAATTATACGCTTGCATATAAGGCGCAATTTATTCAACTGGTATATGATGAATTTAACTTCGAATTTCGATGAAAGAAACTATTTTGATTAATATCTATCAATATTTTATTTAAATATTTTTATTGCTTTTCAAAGAACAATCCATTATTTGGATTAGTGGTTATCTAACATCTTGCATTGAGTTATTAAATCATCTTTCTAAAAGATGAAAAAAAAAGATAAATATACTTAAATTTTTAGAATATTAAAATCTCTGTTAAAAGCAAATATCCCCTTTTTTGCGTGTAGCCAACCAAATTGAATACTTGGGAAGAGAAATGAGCTGTATAAGCCGAAAGTCCAGAAAATGAAAAGAAAAATGTCTGTAAATATTGACTCGTAGTTAGTTCACTTATCCTGTAAAATACCGTTTTTTACGACATTCATTTTCTTATCAAGAAAATTGATTGCCTAACAAATTTTCTCGTGAATATTATTAAACATTATCAGCTTAAGGTTGTCTTGAATATCTTACAATATTCCTCTCGTGTTCTCAAGATTTTACGTCATTAGCAGGAAATATTTACCGCCTTGGAACATTGTCGGCAGTTTTAGAGGAATGGAAAGTACACCATGAAATCATGGAAAATATTCTTCCGTAAAATAATGCGAAAGAAAATAAGATTTGGCCTTTTTACAGGAAATTGTAGAGAAATAAGAGACTGAAATTTTATAGAATAAGTTATGCAATATCTAAATTAAGACTCGACACTTTGGTGAATATGTTATGGTCAAAGCCCGAAGTACGAATTAGCTGGCCAATTCGCGAACCAATTCCGATGTATTTAATCTATACTTATAAATAAAACTCAAAGTATGTTTGCGCGTGCGTGCGTGAGTGTTGACGCTCTACAGTCCAAACAGTTTGACATAGTTATCAAATTTGGAGATCGGGAATGTGCACCGTGGAGCGATTTTTTTTAAATTTTTAATTAGAATTTTAATTAAAAATTAAACGTAATTTCGGCGTTTTGTCGCTATAACCACAAACTATTACAGCACAAAATTAATTTTTGCATCAAATTAAAGCTTTTTTAATTAAAGCTTAAAATTTAATTTATAAATTATGCTTAGATTAAATTATGCTAAAATTTTATCTAAAAAATAAATCAACTATTATTGCAAATGGAATAAACAAAATTGTAATTTTCGGCAGGTGTCTGTATAAAATTAAACAAAAATGAAATAAAATTATTTTATTGAATTAATATAGGTATTGTCAAAGCTCATAGAAAACTTTTATTTTTCAGAAAATATCTAAGGCAAACATAGTTTAATATACTTAGGATAATCATTCTAATTAGCGAGCATCAGCTAATTTGGGGCATATATTTGCTAACAAAATGGTCTAAAGGAACTAAATAATCAATAAATGCTCCGAAAATGGTCTAAAGGAACTAATAATAGTCAATAAATGCTCCGATGAATCAGGAATTTTAAATTTTTAAATAGGTCCTCTGCCCTTTGAATCATATTTAACAAAATATTCTTGAGACGCCAATAATTTTAATAAAAATTGTTGAACTCCAACCAACTAAATCAATCACTAAAAATGACTGATTTTCAATATAACTCTTCTATAAAAAAACTGGCGCTTTTAGATTAGTTCACCGACTGTCTCAATGAAGATACGCTAATCCTCTGCAGGCTTTCTCGACAGTGATTGGCCTGTGATTATGAAAATGTTGATTGTTCTAAAATTGATGCATAAAAACTTCATAAATCGGTCAGATTCATCGCAGAAGATAAGGATATTTATTTATTTAAAAGTTGGTGCCAAGAGTATTTCGCAGAATGATTCCTTGGGACCAAAGGATTGTGCAAAATTTAAAATTCGTACTTTATTCCATAAGTTCATTTATTGACTGAAATAAAATAAAATATTTTTATTTCTATCGTCCTTTTGAAAGCAAAAAATTATTTTTACGATGAATCGGAGAAATTTTTGGTGAATAATTCTTTAAGATATTATATAAATTATTCTGCAGTGCACATACAATTTCACTACCGAAAGATTGATTTAAATTTTCATATTTAAAAAAAAATACATGGTTAGCTTAAATATAAAAAGCTTTTATATTGATTGCAGTTTAACATTTCCACTTTAATTTAAAATAGAAATTTTATGGATACTGACAGAATATTAGAGAAAGAAGTACAATGAAACAGAACTGTGTAAGGACTACATAAAAGTACGATTGAATCGTAACTACCAAAATATGAAACTGAAAAATATTTTGCAGAAAAAGCTACTAAGAGACCAAGTTACATTAATTGAAAATTTTAGCGATCATTAATACTGGTGAACCGGCTGGTCGCCAAAGGCGACTAGTGGTAAATACAATGACATTCATGTATAAAATATAAATAAGGACATGTTGTAGGTGAAATTCGACAGATGGCGCCAACAAAGAAATGTCTTTAAATGATATTTATAACAAAATTATTTGTCCTTCATATTTGTTTTAATTTGCCCTCATTTTTGCTATTTGCCTTTGCAAAAAAATTTCATATTTTTGAAGCGACATTTCGGGAGACAATGTGTTCTGGGATCTTTAACATTAGGTCCATGGACCAGAAAGACTAAGGATCACCCTTAAAGGTAATTGAAAGCTGAATACTCAATTTGCCTTTGTATTCATACACGATACGCAACGCCTTTGCTCAAGATATAATTCGTTCATTTTGAAGGGCGCAAATCTAATCTTCACGTTGTTACAGTATATACGTTCACTGAATAATTTCTATTATGGCTTTAATATGATAACAGAATAACACGAGATCATATTTTTATATATTAAAAGTTTATTTTTAACTCAGAGGTGTCACTTATATTTGAACTCGTTTCTGAAACAATTGTACTTTAAAAAAAAACAGTACACAGAAGTACTCATTTTTAAATACTTCATTTTTAACAGGGTGTAAAAGTGTAAAACAATCTGCTCTTGGTTCCTTTCTTCCTACTTTGACCGATCGTCCCAAACCATTTAGCGAATTGGCCGGTCAAAGCCCTATATCAAGAAAAGATCGGACATTGGCCGGTGAGTTTACAGCAACGTTGGCCAGATCGCGAATTGGCCGGCCAATTCGCGGTATATTATCTATTTTTTAACCAAATCTAAAGTTTAATCTCTCTGTCGATTTGTACAACCTGTTGTATGTGAACGCAATAAATACACTTTGTCTCGTGTTATTTGTGAATACAATTGCACTTTTCTGTCCAATTTTATTTTCAATCTGAGGAGGAAAAGAGGTTCCAAAATATGGATGATTTTTGAATGTTTATTAATCATGTGCTAGGGATAAATCATTAAAAAATTACCAAACATCACATGCTATATTGACGCCAAGATCAATATTTCATGACTATTTCTATTGTACACAATCAATACACAAAAACCAATTTTCTTTCCTATATTACGAAGAACATAACTCTAATGTGCAGGACTTTGAAAATAAAATTCTGTGCTTTTGGGGTGGTCTTGGCTTTACTGAAGGTCCATAATTTTTTGCTAAAAGGAAAGGAAGGCAACTTCATAACTGGAATATGCGAGAAAGGTTTGAGAAAGAGGACTTCTGATGGTTCATTGTTGATAACCGTATGTTTAGAGGCGTAAAATTTAAAAGCATAAACTATATAAAAATTTGTAAATTATGTCACATTTATGTAGAAATTTCTTCACTTTTAATAAAACCAATTCATTGCATAAACAAAATAAACTACATGAAGCAGTGAGATTTCACAAAACTAATTTTTCAAATAAAAATCGTTTGAATAAATAAATGAATTCAATAAATTTTATTTCGGTAAATGCTAGTTCTTTAAATAGTAAATCAAAACTGTCTAAGCCTCTATTGAAAAAATGTAGCAAATTACTACCCAATTCATTTTCATGTAAAATAAAAAAAAATTAAAGGCTTACTGTTTTCATTACAAGTTTACTACAAAATGCACCATGCTGCAATAATTTAGTCTTTTTGATTCCCAAATACATCTCACGTTAGAAATTTTTCATTTTATAACCGACTTTCTTCTATATATTATGAAAACTCATTTCTCTGATTGAAAAACTATCCATTAGTAAAAGATTTAAAAAGGACAAACTTTTCCCGGTTGAAATTACAAGGAAAAACGAAAATAATTTTTATTTTAAAAATAAAAATGGCTAAACGTTACGCAGGATTTTTTTAAATTCCAGATTATGATATTTATTTCTCTTGAGTTGAATGAGTTGAGAGACAGTTATAATATTTTTTTCTTCATCTGTCATCTAGATATTTTAGCATTTTTAATTTTAAAACGGCTCATTTCCCACTTTAAGGAAAGAAAAAAAAACAATTTTTCATTGAGCTAAAAATTATTGAAATCGAAGTCATTACTTAAAATGGCCGCATCATTAATAATGCCAAACGTTAGCTGGTTGAATGGAAAAATTACAGATGCAGAAAACTTCTGACAAATGGCCAATTGCGGCTTAAACTGCATTAAAATGGTTCTGCAACATTTATTTTAAAAAAATTCTTTTTAGAATGAGGAAAAATGCTCATTTCGAAATAAATTTCGATTCGAATTTTTAACGCCAATAAATTATTTCGATTTACTTTTCGTATTCTTACTTTTGTGAGTTGGGGTACATTATAGAAGCGCGTATGGCAAAAATTTTAATAATCATCATTACATTAAAATATCTCTAGTGAAATATTAGGAACTCATTTGAATCGGGAGGTAATAAAATACTTTTTTTCACTTGCGGATTCGTGGTTTCTGTAATGATAATTTCATTTACGTACAAATTACGGCATGGTTTTTGGAGATAGAATTGAAGAATGGCATTAAAGTGCGACTAACTTCATTTTTATTTAAAATTCTCATCGAACAATTTGTATAAAAAAAATCCGACTATTCCATTAATCTAGAAGCAAAGGTAATATCCGAAATTAAAGTTTGAATGATATATCTATTATTTTGTTTCTTCTGCATTGCGTAAAATGCCGTCATTGTATCTTCTGCACTTTGGCGGAAGCTTATGAGAGATAATGAATACTAAAAAATATCCGTTTATTCGAATGAAATGGAAGTATAAAAATAAATTTGAATTCAAATGCAAGTTCACCCCCCTTTTTAAGTAAAGAACCCATTTTATTTTTGAAGAATTACCTGTTATTAAATTGGGATGAATATATTTTTCGAAAAGTTTGATAACACCATTTAGATTTTTGGAGGGGTCAGGACGTACTCTCAATCATTAATGAATTTAATCAGGGTTTCTTTTTGAAATCGCATTAAACGTCTAATTTTCGCATGGCGAGGGCACTTGAATCTGTACCTTTCTCAGGAGCCACGGTTGTTTGACTGTAAGGTTCAGCTTTGGGACCCAGGCTCGAACCTCGACTCCACAGATATCCTTCGTACATGTAAGCGTAGTGCACATTAAATTGGACTACTTGAAACCAAAAGTCCTACTGTTGTTATAATGTGGAGATTTGAACAGAGGGTTGAATCTTCAGGTCTATACCCATGATTGTTTGAAATTACGAGATCCCTCTTAAAATGAATCGTTTGTAGCTTCAAAACGGATTGTTAATATAACTATAAATCTTCACTCATTATTATGCTTTTAGTCTTCAGCAAATATCATTATAAACTTATGGTAATGTAGCACTTTGCGAAATGGACCGAAAAGTAATATTAATAACACTATATGAAAATGACTCGGTATATTTTTAAATGATATACGCTACGACGTCTGAGATTCGTCAATTTAAATTTACATAAGTTAAAATTTGTAAGCATGAACATAAACATGATCAGTTTCTGTGAATTCAATTTCCCCTCTCCTATAGGAATAACTTTTTTTTCCATATCAATAAAAATTTTGACTATGTTTATTACTGAAGTTCCTTTTGATCCCTAATCGTGAATGATGGCTTACTTAGCTCCCTGTATTTTACTTATACTTTCGGATGCGTTTGACATTTCGTTTTTCTTCAAGATCCTATACTAATACAAGATAAAAGGATTAAATCTACACCGCACAATAAAGATTAATGAAATGTTTTCGCAAGTCATTTCATATACTTTCATATTTTAAGGAATTAATTTAAATAAGTATTCTAAAACATGTCAGTTTTAATTGAATTAATTCTAATTACTTAAATTAATTGAATATTAAATTGTTTGAAATGTTTCAATTCATGAAGTTTCTGCTAAATTTTACTCATTTGTAGAAGTATGCATATTTAAATAAAAATTTCTATTTTTCAATTTTTTCAATAGTAAATCAGACATTTTCATATTTCAGTATTCTATGCTTCTATTCTCTTCTATGATTTTAGTGCTGATTTGATACTCGAGAATTTTTTGGCATTATGGAAAAATTAATTTTCTGAACCGGATTGTCAGTAAACATATTCTAAATATTTTTTTTTAAAACCGTGTTATGTAATCTTTTTTTCACCCTTCTCAGATTTAATATTTCATCACATTATGGCTGCTGCAATTTCATGAATTCTGCTGTCGCAAATTCGTGTTTTCAAAATGCTTTTCCTTATTCTCATTGTTTCTAAACTCTTAATGAAGCTCAATATTTTGATCTAATTTATTGATATACAATTTAATATGTTTATGTCGTTATGCTGAAAATTCAAGTCAACCAATCATTTAAAATAAAATTAAAGTTTAATCAAATAATTCGGATTTTGACCTTTAGCATTTTAATAGCACCACTGCTTGGACATTGGGGTGAGGGTCTAATATAGAGTTTAAAGCGTATAATGCAATTTTTATTCCAAAAGTATAGATAAACCTCTTGGATCGCAGTTGGGAGCTAATCAAAGTAATTGTATTGTATTTTAAGGAATTTAACCGGCAAATGCGACCAGCAAAGCATTATAAGCATATAATTAGTTTTTGGATGGCAAAGGAGCATTAAAATTAAATCGTGCCTTCCTTAATTGTTTTGGCAAACAATTTTGCTAATAGCTTTATCTCCTGGTATTGGTTTGTGAGCATATCGTTTGTCTTGTTTGGTAAATACATTCTAAACAGCCCTTTTTCTTCCACATGCAGTACGCAATTAACACACGCACAACTGACCTGATGATATTTAATTCATATGTTTTATCTGTAAAGTGGCCTGAGCATGACATGAATTAAATTTGTATCTCCTTTCATGAGTAAAAGTAAAAGGATAACTAAGACAGAATTTCAAAAACAATTATAAACTAAGTATAAGAAAAGACTTGTCATACAAAATTTATGCATATTTAATGGAAGTTTAACGAAATTCTTAAATTCAAACATTATCATAGATAAACTTTTTGAAAAATGAAGCTTGTGGGGACTGGCGAAGTGCAGCTTCGATAGATTTCTGAATGAATATCTTGCATGCTTATGGTAATTACATCACTATGTCCAAAATAGTTTCCAAAAGACATTAGGAGAGACGTGGTAGGCGTGCCGTTGAATGCTAACGATACAGATTAGCTCTCATTTCCCCAGCTACCAGATTGTTGAATATATATGTGATAAATATGGCGGATTCAACTCGGCTTCTCTAATGGTTGAAAGATATTGTTATTCAGAAAGTCTTTTTGAAGTGTCATTAAAAGTTATGAAGGAATTTCCTTATGGTAAAAAAAAAAAATCATCATGGATAGGTTTCAACTATTGGCCTATCTTTCCTATAAGAGTTTTCTTTAAAAAAGAAGTGCAATGGTAATTTTATCCCAATATAAATGTTGATCTATCTTTGCAATTCCTTCTCCGTTATGTTGCAATATTGCATGGGTTTAGTTTACTAAAAAGAAAATGAATCGGCAAACTAGAAAAATCATTCAGAAACAAAGCATCAAACCAGAAATCATCGCACCAATTTCTTAGATAATTTGAAAATATTACTTTTCAAACACTGAATTTTTTTTCTTGCTATTTCTTACTCTTAACTTTTTGAAGCATTAATGCTAATGCCAGCAGCCACGTCCACATCATTAAGTTTTTACTTCTTCAACATTGATAAGAACAATATACGTTATACAAAACATGTTCTGCACTTGAAATGAATGAATAAACTTGAATAAATGAAATACTCCTGAGAAAAATATTAGTGCAGTTTTGTTAGTTTGAAATTTAGCTTTACTAAACTAATTAGGTATTTTGCATTTGAATAAAAAAAATTCTTCCAAGTTAAGGTAGTGGACACTTTTTCAGTGATTAACACCTAGAACTAATGAGAACAGCAAGGAAAGAGAAACTTATTTGAGTAAGAAGAGTTACCGTGTTCCATTTTCATAGAGCTGTTTGGTAACATCGGCTCCCATCAATCTAAACAGTAAGGAATTGGCTTCTTTTATTGAATTTACAATGATTTTAGTTTTCTCCATTCAGTTTTAGTAAGACATTTTTAACATTAACGAACTGACAGTTACTATTGAATTAAATTTGTATTTAGCTGGATCATCTTATGAAATTTTCGAATTGAAATTAATTTTCCTTTCGAAAGTCTGTTTCATTTATGAACCCTTAGTGTAAAAAGAACAGTTGGTTTATAAATTCATTTGTGTTATGAAATTCCTATTCTATGTGAGTAGACGCTGAAGCCATGCTAAAGATGTAAAAAAAAAAAAAAAAGAACGTTTTAATCCATGATAGAAAATTCTTAATATGCTTCAACCTTCATGTCATGCTTTTTCACAATAACCTCATTTATGCGGTTATAAAACTTTCGCTTAAAAGTATTGCAAATAATACTTGAACTTTCCTAAACTACTTTAGTTCTTGAGATTCGAAGGTTGTTTAAGACATGCAATTCGCTGCCAGAGAAAGTTTTTCTGCAGGAAATTTTAAATTTTTAGTTAATAAAAATAAGTTAATTACTGAATTTTTTAGAATTTTTAAACATTTTAAATACATTTTATTTGCAGAGCACTTTTTCCGAATTTTAAAATGCTGAAAATGTTTCCTTTTTCCATTAAACAATGCTATCCGACTTTTTAACGTATTTTATCAAATTATTTTAGTTTCAAATCATATATGCGAAACCCAATTTTTAGCAAACTGAATGATAATTTCAAATGGAAAAAATTGGGTAATAATGGATAACATTTAAATTGTTTGTGGACATATAAACGTTTTCTCTAAACTCCTAAATTTATAAACATTTTCTGATTGAACAAACTTTTCTTTAAAAGATTCTTCGAGTTATGCAGATTATAGCAATTATTTTATTTCAAAATTGCCTTTTTTATAATTATTTAATATTAAAATGCATTTCAGATTCTTTCAATTCTGTGGAAAGCAGCTCCAATCAATATTTGCGAAGTAGGAGGCAATAACTGCATTCATTTATAATCTGTCAACACAAGATTCACCAGATGATTATCTTTGAAGTTTGAATTCATGCGTATTAGTGATTTCCTGAGTTTTAATAAAAACTCGTTTAGACATTTCAGTTTAATTTGCAGTTTCCAATATATACTCCACTACAAGTGAATGCACGTCATTAAAACCCTTAAGGCGGCTATTATATAAAAAATATTGGGAATCTATATTAAATGACCAATTTTTAATTTGTAATTGGAGTTATCAGTAATAATTTTAAACAGGAACCAAATTTAAGAAAGAAAAACACTTTTGAAGTAACAAATAATAAATTTGTTCTTTCTTAACACACTTTGAAATAGATTTAAAAAGCACGGTTCTTTTAATGGTATCTGTTCATTTACAGTCTATTGATAACGGTTTAAAAATGAATTTTTAGTACATATAGAA
Organism: Argiope aurantia; assembly: GCA_026543865.1. Taxonomy (NCBI): domain Eukaryota; kingdom Metazoa; phylum Arthropoda; class Arachnida; order Araneae; family Araneidae; genus Argiope; species Argiope aurantia. The sequence continues at coordinate 616,697 of JAPMOR010083708.1, read as the reverse complement.
ATGTAATTAGCTAGGTTAAACAATAAAAATGATTGTGTTTAAATTAGCATTCAAACTCTCTGAAATGAGTAAAAAATGAACGAAAAATTTAAATTATTTTGGGAAAATTTAAGAATGATACCAGGTAAAATAATGTTTAAAAGGATAATGGTAATTATATATACAGACAAAAGAAAATAAAAGGAATCATTGTATCTCGTTTAAAAAGTATCATTTGCGTTCATGAGGACCGATGAGAAATATTGATATTTTCCCATAGGAGCAATTCTTTTGAGTAATGAGTGCTTTAAAAAAATTGACAATTGAATAGATGATTGCCAAAATGAAAATGGCTTCATCTTACATTAACAATGTCATTGTAATAAGGTGATTGAAAATAATGAATTCCTTTTAATTTTATCATTTCTTTAATTTGCAACTTTAAATACAGTGTTCAAACACATGGGTTAGGGGAATCTGTTCTCTAGCTGAAAGGAATGTCAGAATGTAATAATTACCCTATTACTAAGGTTTACTTTTTTCTGTATTAGCTTTATATTACTTTTCGAGCATTAATCTTTTTGTACAAATTTCTTTTGAAAATGTTAATTGCATATTTATTTTGAGAATAGTGTGATTTGAATATTCATTTCTATTTTTTTCTTATTTCTGCTGTCTTTAGGATTAAATTTTATTTACAAAACAAGTTGGATAAATCTGAATAAATCTTAGGATTAAAAAAACTCCAGTTTGCGTTTCGAAGAACATTTATGTTGACGAATGAAATTACTGAAAGTAGTTCTATATTGTTTCAAGAGCTAATCGAGTTTATTATTATTATTATTAAGCTATTTCAATATAAATAAAACCTTGAAATTAAAATTTGTTTTACAAATATTAAAACATCTTCGCTTCAGCGTAAAATGTAGGTATATTGATATATTAAATATTCAGTTCGTAAAATAACGCATGTTATTGCAACAGTTTTAAATAACAAAATTAAGTTTTCTCTTATAATATTTTACCTGCTTAATAGTAACGATTTGTTGATTTTACGATTCCTATTTTAGAATGTTGTTTAATAAGGAATAATTGAATTGCAGTGCAAGTTTGAGTATTTGTCATTATTATTTTAAACATTTCATTTGAGCCTAGATTTCTGCTTAGAGGATTAATGCTTTTATCGTAATTCATAGTTAATTCATCTATTAGTTGTCATATTTGAATCTAGTCAACAATTACTCATTGAATAAAGCCTTATCTCTCGAGTTCGACCCCTCTATTTAAATTAATAATTCATATACTGAATAAATCTCGCGCAACAGTGAAGTCGTAATATAATTTTAAATTCTCTGTAATAGAATAGATATCATCGAGAAGATTTCTTGGCATTATACAGAATTTATTGCGTGAACTTAAAACTTTGATATTTTAATTAGGCTGCGCACATGCTTGAATGAGAGTCGAGTTATGCTAATATTTAATTGTAATGGAAATAATAAATAGAAATTCATATAAAAGCTGACATTTCTGTTTCTGTTAGTAAAAGACAATGCTTTTGGTAGTTAAAGCCTGAAAACTGAAACAATATTTTTGAATGCTTTATTCAAAGTAATTGCTAGCTCTCCAAATTTTAAAAATTAATGTTAAATACCAATTCGGTCAATTAATTGAGCAAAAATGTTTGTTGCAGCAAAGTCATGACGAAAGCTGCTGTATTAATTGTTAAATATAATTAAAAAAACATGCACCAATTACACCGCAGTTCTTTTAACAAATTACAAAGCCTTGAATGTAACACTGAAATCCTTTAAATGCATAAACTTACTAGAAAGGAAAAAAGGCGGGTCTTTGCGAAATGTTTCAGTGAGCGAGGGGCTCATTATGGCGTAAAGCTACGCTTGACATACCATGCTTCAATCTTCATTATGCAATTAAAATGTTCATTATATTTTTTCATTAAACAAATATAATGCTTAAACTTTGTATTAGAGGTTATGTTACGGTTACTTAAAAAAATGAAAAAGAAAATACTTATGTTTTTCACCCTACAACGTAACACAATTCTGAATAACGATCATTTCTGACTTTCAATTTTATGCAACTCTCATCAAACTTCTATATATTTGGCGATTCTTATCTTCATCTGCCCGATCCAACAGTAGTTGAACTGAAAGGAATAGGAATTAAATGGAGCGAGATCACCAGAAAATTGTAGATTCGAGTGCATTTTATCTCCTAAACTCTACTTTTCGGAATCTGTTATTTTTTTAAATTTTTAAATAAACTGTAATGATGTAAGAATAGAGAGGGCTATGTGTGTATAATCACTTGGTGATGTTTTTCATCGATGTTACATTTTGGAAAATGTTGTTATTCTGTAAATTTTGCTTTCTAGAAATATTCATTCTATGAATAGAAAAGTGCATTGCTTCGAGGGATTTTGTAATAGCTGCAAAAGTTATTTACACACAAATAAACTTCAAAATAAGCTAAATTATATTAAACCCAAATTAAAATAATCTATATAAATATTTTAATATGACATTAATTCTTAAATTTTTTATTGTTTGCATTTTCTATTTATTCTTGATTAGATTTATTTGACTGTGCTGCTTTGCTCAAAATGAAAATATTTTTATGCTATTTGTTTATTAAAAAAATAACTATAAAAACTCACTAATATCTACTCTATGCTATATATATTTGAAAATACAAGTACAAATAGCAAAATCTTCTGTGATCACATTTCAAAACTGCATTGATAGCAATGCAGTGTAAAGATCATATGTGAAAAAGTAAAAATGCACTTAAAAAAGGCAGTCGGCTGAAGGGAATATCAACAGGTCTTAAGACACACTTTAAAAATGAATACAATGTTTTATATAGAATATAATACATACAACTTGTTTGGTCCTTTGTTTTACATTAAAATGACAAAAGTTTCACTAAATAGTTCTTAATTTTTTCCTAATCTACGGATTCTACCAAATGATTTTTAAATACAACCGACGGCTCCTTTGCCCCATTAGTTTAATATTAAAAATTATTTATAAAAAACAAATATTAGAAGTGGCAAATCTGTGAAGAACAAATTAACTATAGTATTATTCAATTAGAATAACATTTAAACTCTCTTCCAAATACGGAAGCATACTTTTTCAATTCATTCAAATTAGCTAAGTAGTTGTTACGAAACTTCATTAAAATCATGCTAATGCTTCATAATATCTGTGAGAAAAATTTGAAGAAAATATGTTGAATGGTTTGGATTTCTATAACGTGCAATCAACGTTCATTTATATAAATTACCCTACAGTTCTTCTACAAAGTTTATTTTAGATTAGTATGATATAAAATCGTATACGTAAACATTCTTAATATTCATTTTATAACAGCAGGCTACACTCCTTTAACTAACATTCACTTAAGTTTTCACTACTAAACTATTTTTCTTCAAATTTAAGGCTATGGATTTAATAGAATTTTATTTATCGTTCTCAAAAATTCTTAAACTTGATGAGTAATAGCTATGATGCGACAGAACCTTCTATTATTTGTGAATGTCTTTTTAGTCTGAGGACATAAGGCTTGAACAATTTGTTTTTCTTTCTTGAACAAAAATCCGATCATAATATCTTCATAGTATAACTTTAATACAATATTCTGATTTCTCAATTATTAATTGATGCTAGCATACCATTAGAATTAAAGTATCACTGTTCAGAACATATTGAAAACATTAGTGATAGAATCGTTTTTTTAACTTCAGAACATTTGTAACCCAAACGAAATCCAAACATAAAATATCGGATCAACCATTAGAATAAACACAATTCAGTTGTAGTTATACATTCATTTAATCCTTCTAGTGAATTACAAATTGTAAATGGTACAAATATACTATGTTATCAGGAAAACACTCTAATGTCAAGTGTGTGTTAATGCATAAAAAGTTGAAATAAAATCCTATAATATTAAAGATAATTTTTACTAGGTGCTTCGTTCTTTTCTGAATCCTAGTTTTAGATTGGACTCACTAGGATCGATGCACTCATACTCTATAAAATTCGTCTTATTTACATCAGTTACCAGTTATATCCGTCATCTGGTCAGTCAAAAAGAAATGATTTATTTGCATTAGTTATTTCTTTCTCATTCTGAAATTATAATTCATTTCCCAAGCTAACTTGGACAAATTCTTCTAAGGATATTCCTTAAGACAATTTCTTTAAAATGAATGAGTTAAGATGTAGTCCTTATATTAATAGAACTCATAGCAGCTATTTTTCATATTTAAATTCGATTGATCCATTATTTACAACACAATGTATAACCATCAAAGATATTTCTATAAAAGCATAAATAAAAAATATAAGAGTAAAAATACTTTCAACATGAACAGTATTACACCAATAGAAATAATAAAATACATGGGCTATTCATTGAAGAGTTAAGTGTTTGCGAAATTCTTAATAAACATTTGAAGATAAGTTCTAATATTTGTTTTGAATAGAGATACTCAGCAATGAAAAGCAAAATTAATAAATCTTTCTTCTCAGAAAATTTATTAAAAATAACTTCTTTTACTTCAAACGCAATTAGATTTTAAGTATCACTGTTAGAATACCGCACTTGTTTTCTAATAATGACTTTCCGCAGGAGAATATCGTGAAGATCGATTTTTACTTTAAGTTGCTTCAGTTTTCAATTTGTGAACATTTAATAATAGCTAGTTGTTACAGCACTTTCCACTTAAAAGGTGGTATCTTTTCATTTCACTGGGAAAAGCTTTTAAAATAAGCTAATATGACCAACATGAAGGTTTATTGGATTTAAAATTTGCTATCGAGGAGTTGAATATTTTTAAATATGATCAGAGAAAATTGAAGCGATATCAAGTATTTACAAATTTTTATGAAAGAGATGACGAATTTTAACAGTAAATTCCATATCTTAATAAATAATTGTATACCTTTGGTAGAAATCGGATTTTTTTAATAAAACTAATAAATCAAAAGTTTCAATGACATGATATTTTCTATCAAAGAAAGTTTTAAATTATGTTTAAAGAGTGAAATTTGGATTCAATAAAACTTACACGGTCTTGTAGCACATATATCGTGTCTGAGATGATAGATGTTTTATTGTTAGAAAGCTAGGTTGAATTAAGTACCGAATAAAACGTAAATATTTTTATTTAATTCAACATTTGCGATTCTTTATTTATCAACTTACTGAATTTAGAGCTCTGAATTCTTCAACTATTTTATCTATCTGTATTATGTCTCTACTCTCACATTATGTATTTATACTAAAAAGGGATAGAAAGTCCAGAAACCTATAATGACCAAAGGCAAATAAAAATGTAAAGCAAGAAGACATCCTTGAGTTTTTATCACTTAATAATTTCTGTACAATCGCTTATAATTTGATTCTTTCTGCACAAACGTAGCAGATGCTATAAATAAGTTACTTACCTATGGAATCGAAATTTATATAAAGGGAAAATGTCGATAAAAAATGGTGAAAATGAAATATTTTAAGAATTATGTAAATAATTAGATAAGATCCAAGTTTTTATGGGATAGCTATGTACATCTGAAATATTTAATTTGTATCTGTAAAAGCAAATTAGATTAAATGCGGATTGTTCTAGTAAAAATGATTTTAATTATTGTAAAGGAACTCGAATATTATGCATCTTGGAAATATTTTAGAGAATGAGAAAAGAGTTTAATATAGTTAAAGGTAATTTTCACTTTTACTTCATTACATGCGTTCCATTCTCAGAAGGCAATTTTTCCTCAAAATTCTTACTTGAATATCCGTGGTTGCTGTGCAGTGAAAGTAAAATTTTATTTATTGGTCTCGTATTACTGGGAGATTGTTCCAACTTCGTAATCATTGCAGAATTTTCCTAATTATCTTCTACAACACTTCCTTACTGTTTACTATTAAAAGCGTAAATTTGAATTCATTTGGCTATCTTACCAAAGAATTGTTTAATAACGAAGGTTTAAACCCAACTGAGTTCACTGTAGTAACAATTCAAAGGATTTATGAATCATTATATTGGAAGTCGAAAAGATCACGTAGTTGGAAAGCAGACATAATAAAATCATAATAGACCCCCCAAATTTTATTACAGAGGCCATTCAATTAAGACTACAGAAAGTTTACGGCCATAAATTGCACACAGATTTGATTAAGATAAGTTTCATGTCTTGCCAAATGCTTCAAATCCAGTATTAGTACCCGAGAAAAATTATTTCTATATAGCATTGGCCAAGATATCGTTACCGAAATATAAACCGCATAACTGAAAGAAGGAAACAACCTGAGTAGTATAGACAAAATGCAGTTTTTTTACTACATGTGGCAAGCATTTTCCTTTTATTAGGGCTTTCTGCTCGAAAAATTGTTTTATTTTGTTATATGACGCGTTAAAGTAACACTGAAAAATATTCTTATATCCCAGAATATCCACAAAATATTCTATTCATTGTTTTGAAGAGTGATAGGCTTGTATGCAATTTTTTTTATTCAGTACATTAAAAGTTGTTCTAAAATTATAATTGAGTAGTTCAGAAAGGCGATTGTAAAATATCATTTGTCCAGAAAAATGTGGTTAGATTTCATTGGACAAGCAGTTTACTGTAGACTTCTTAAGCATTCATTCTTGACCCCAAAAAGATGTTTTGGGACTTCGAATATATACGTCAAAATATAAAGATAATGCAAAATGAACTAATGATCCCCGAACAGAAAATGCCTTCGAAAGCAAATATTTTGGAAATGTTATATAATTGATTTTACTTAAAATTAGTAAAATCCAGTAAAAGATATATTTACTTATTGGTTAAAGAAAAGAATATGAAAAAATATCAAATTGTTTATGTGCAACATGTAGGATATTGATCGATAGTTAAAGATACTGAGATACCAAGAAATATTTGCAGCTGAAATGTTCTACTTACGATACTAAATAAAACGAGGGATCCAATCAATGTATACGTTCACATGACGCAAGTCAAGTTCTAATTCTGAAATCTATTGTACATCTTACGGGATATTGTTCGCCTGAAACAGCATGGGGTTAAATGAGAGCTATTATTGGTATCAAACCACATTATGTATGAATCATTTGCTTACTGTTTTCCTTTAAATCAAGCCTATCAAAAAAGGCATAACTACATCAAAATTAGACAATAGATTATTAATTTTATGTCCAATTATGTGGGTAACTTTATATACTAAATCATTATTTTCTTGAATGTATTATTTCGCCCATTGAAAAAATGCACTTAGTTTTATTTAAGAATTTTAAATCTGCAGTGATATCTCTGATAACCTAAGACTTGCGTGTTTGTTTAGATGGAATTGTGTAACCATTTATTTATTTATTTATTCACATTTTATCATAATTAAAATCTTAACATTTCTGATCGCTTTAGAATATTGAGATTTGGTACATATGGTTGGTTTTTAAAAGTCAAATTATTTTATTATTTTCAGAAATTTTCAATTTAACGATGTATTTAATGACATATTTTCTGTTGCTTGTAGCACTGCTGAATTAGAGAAAACATTGATTGCAAGGTTCCAAAATATGTATAAACGTTATGTGCTTACGATTTCGAGATTTGTTTTCATCAGATATTCTTCGTATAAATCAGTATGTTCAAAGTCAAATCTGAAATATTAAAATCGGTTGTTAATCTGATAAAGGAAAAAATGAATTTGCAGTACTGAAGTCGGCTATACATCACTGGTAAACTTTGTGCATTTACAGTGTATTAAATGTTCGGTTACTTGAATTTATGTAATGTTAATGAAATTACGTAATCGCATAATAAACGTTTCAGGGTGTGTCTGCCTTTTGCTTTGTATTTGTTGTTGCGATGTATCCTTATGTGTTATGTCTGGATAGAACTTGGAATTGATTCTGAGCAGGAATAGATTTTGGCATGTGTTAAAGACCAAAGTAAGGGTATAATATTTTAAGAATATATATGCAGAACTTGATATTATGTATTCTGCAAGTAGCAGATTAAATCTGCAATTAGAATCTAAAAAAAGTCCAAGTTTGATATAACTTTCGATAACACGTTGAGATAACTTCCTTTATTCCGTCGGGTTTATTTCCGCTTGAATTTGTTTTCGACGAGAAGCACTACTTCAGATTGCAGGCTTATGATATACTATACTCACATAAAAAAAAAAAAAAAGAGATGTAAGGATTATCGCCAAGTTTGTTTTTTTACTTCCAGATATGAAAGGTCACCTAGTAAAAGTTCGGTTGTTATGAGCTTCTGAGTTATAGGGTATTTTGGGAAATCAATAAGTACCATCAAGATACATAATTGGGTATCTTTGTTGCGTTATTTTTATAAATATATAGCGCAATAGAATAGTGCATACAGTACATGTTTATATAATTCACAATATCTGCTGTAAGAAATCTATGAACTTACTGAAATTGAAATTTTCGAATTGAGTTTGCCAATTATTGAAACTCAATAGTTTTCTTTTTTTGTAGTTTTGTAGTAAAATTAGTTTGTAACTTCGTTAGCATTGAAAAAAATTATATGCTTGTATTGTATTCTAATAAGTTTTTTTTACTCACTTTATGGTGGAAAAGAATTTTGTAAGCTTGCATATTCTTGGTAAAAATATATTATTTTAGTATCTTCAGAATTAAGGTGAATCGATTAATTTGATTTCGATGTCATACGTGAGCGTTATTTGGTAGTGGTATACTATGCTCACGTAAAGTTACTACTTAAAGTAAAGCTTGGGTTTCTTACTATTTTTAATAAGGAATCTTAAAATGAAACACAAAATAATATACAATTTTAAAAAAATCCACTTTTGCTTACTGTCTAAATTTGTAAAATATCCTTGAGTCGTTGATTAAAAATGCTGAAAAATTTAAAACGTGAACAACTGTATAGTTCGCCATCATATCATTCTTTTAGGCTATTCTGTTTGAGGTTGCGATTCAAAATTTAAGAAGTTCTGCATTTAGAAAAATCCCAAATTTTTGCAGGAACAAACTTTAAGCTTCGATACAAACAATAGATATTCGTCTTAACCGTTAAACACACACGTTATTTATTTTAACATTAACAAACGCGCGCGGACATTTTGACATCAAATTTTTAGGCAATTACTCCTTATCATATTGACTATTTGAATAAAATTATGAACAGATTATGCGAGTACTTTTTTTATGAAAATATATTCTATTTAAGACACAAATGTGATTTTTAATAAGAAAAACCGAAATTGAATTTGCCCCCTTTTTTCCATACATTTTCTATATTATTTTTGTTTTCCTATTCCATTCATACAAACCTTATTCTTTTTAATGTAAGTGGTATTTTTTCCGTATAAAAATACTGAAAGTATAAGAAAAATCTATATTTTACGAATAGTTTAAACTTCTTTTTCCAAAAAAATTTCAAATGTAAAGATCGAACTTTGAAAATTTGTAATTTTTATCTTTCATTTTATATATATATTATACTCAAACATTTTTATCCTTCCTCATTTAGAATAAAATGAATTTTTAGCATAAAGTTCACAATAATTTATTCATATAACATTTTATATAAGGATTTGCTACTTTTTTCACGAGCAGGAAAAGACACTCAGATTTTCTAAAATATTCAAAATCTATGTTTGGTTCCAATTATTTATTTTGATCACCTTCCAAAATTTATTCAATATTTGACAAATCTGAGTTATCATCGCACTTTCGAGATAATTTCTGAATCTCTACCGCTTTCATTCACCCGTCCATGAAGATATAGGAAGTAACAAGTGTAAACTTATATAAAATCGTAGAATTTCTAAACAAAGCGGGAAAGATGGAGTCAAAAAATACCCCGTGCATGTGGTGACGGATTAAAAATGATCCAATTTCCATCTTTAAATAAATTATTAAATGCAATGAAATATAATGACAAATTGACCAGTATTCTTCTAAACCAATGAACGATATCCATAGAAGATAAGTGAGGCGCTGTTTGGATTCGAATTTCTCATTAACTCGTAGAATGGAGAGGTGTTAGATGAGTACGAATGGAACGATCAAGTGAAGTGCTTTGTTTTAGAACAGTAGAACCGAGTGTGATACAAATCAGTATTAGGTTGTATCATGAATTCTCTCTAGCTAACTATTTACTATTTCGCATAGAAGTGTGATCGTCATTAGAGTTCTGAAATGTTAATTATACTTTCTTAGCTTAACAAAAGATTACTCTTAGAGAAGACTACAAAGGGAAACAATGCCTTGATTGTTTTGAGGACCAAAGATTCGTATTTCTCGTGAGAATAATGGGCAGCTAGGCATCGATTTTGAGGCTCTTATTTTAAAACCCGAAAACAGAGCAAAGTACATTGCTTTTGAAATAAAATAGCAAAAATATGAAAAATATGATGTGTAAGAATATCAAAAAAGCAATCAAACTTTTCTATTGCATAAGAACTATTTTGTTTATAATTTCAATAATTTATCTTGAAATTAGATTTTATGTGAATGTTTATTGCAAGGAAACGTTAAAATGAAGACTAACGAGTGCGTGTAAAATGCTGATTATTTTGAAATACGGATTATTTGAATTATGCTGATTATTTTGAAATTGCTTTTGAAAGCATAAGCAATCGCAATTTTTAAAACGAAAATATTTTTTTAGAAATTCACACATTTTGAAACAATTATACACAAATCAACTGTCTGACCACATAGAACCCAGTAGTGTTAGAATATCCTCTTCTTTCAGAATATATACAGTTGAATTTCTATTAAATAAAAAGAATGTTTAAGAATTTTGATTTTTCTATTTTTCCACAGAATTCCGCTTCTTTCCCAAATTGGCATCTTAAAAATGCACAACGGCATCTGCTTATTTCACTCTTAAACATTCTTAAAATAACAACTTTCCGATATATGGCTCGATTTAGGTTTATATTTAAGGCAATTATAATGCTTTTAAAAATAACGCTTTTCTTCTTTCTCGATTAAACCTTATAATTGACACTGACCTCTTTATTAAAAGACCACCTACCCAATTTCATGCCTCTAAATACTAAGTTCAGATAAATAAAATGTTTCGAACTCTGAAAGGTTTAATTCCTTCAGATCCTAAATGGGTTTCTATACTTTGATTGAATTATAGAAATTTTTGCGATTGTAAATTTTGAAAATGCACAATTGCAAATTTTCTTGACAATCTGTATGGGGCTAGAGAGGAAGACATTTTATACTTTTGAGTCTGCTTTAAAAAACAAAGTATATTAAATTTTCTACATAATAATTTTCTCATCTTTAAGTGTCGTGAGCGTCAAATTTTGTAATCGATTTTAAGCTTTCCAATGAGCTATACCCGATGACAGAATTTATAACGGAAAGATAAAGAACGCGAGTTAATATTAGAAAGAACGCGAGTCATAAAGTTTTAAAACTATGTTTTAAAGTTTCGAGTCGTTAGTTCGGCGGGAAATTTTAAAATCTATTTAAAATTTGTACCCAACAGACAGATAAAGCAATTTAATAAAAAATGCTAAAAAGGTAAATATAAAGAATACATCATATGAAGGAAAATAAATACTAAATTTATTTCTGACTGCATACTATTGAAGTCGAATTTTAAATGTATGCAGAATAAGAAGAAAAACATCTCGTCTACTCATGTTTCTATTAATAAAGCGAAAATTGCATAAAAAATCAACGTTCTTGCAAATTACTATCATTTGATTATTTTAAAGTTTTCTGGAGCAGAGAAGGAACTTCGTTATATGTAGCAAATCTGAATAGGTAATCTAAATGCGCTCGAAGCACATGAGACTATCTAAAGAGTTGAAAACGGAAAAAAAGGCAAAATGTTAGCATAGTAGAAACTTTAGATAGAACATCATGAGGGATTTAATCTAAGCATTTGTTCTCAGACCTGGCTTCAATCCAGATAATTCAAATTCTAATCTTTGGTTCAGAGGAAAGTAAGCTGGTTACTTGGTTAGAATTTAAAATAACTTTAGAATAATTGAATTCGACAAACGATTCTTAACTTATCAAATGCAAATGTTTGTTGTTGCGATCAATTTCCAATGAAAATAAACAAATGAGATGTTTATGCATATTTTGTTAAAGTTAATACTATGGGATTTTTTGGAACATTTACTGATATTGTTTAAATAAAGACAATTTACAATGCAAGGAAATAAATACTTGATCATATTTTTCTTGTAAAGAAAACATTTTTCTGATCAACTTAAATATGTTTCACCTGACATTAATCGTAACTTAAATTGCGAAACAAGAGAAATGAGTAACATTTGTCATTTCTACTTTAAATCTGTTTTTTCATATTCAAAATTAGATGGCTTCAAATGTGTTAAGCATAATGAAAGAAGAAACGAGGAAAACCGATTCTAAATATCTCTGCGAAAATTTTGTACAACTACATGTAAATTAAATAAAAGTGACAAAAATTGAAATTCTCTTCTTTATTATCTCAATTTAAAATATGAATAAATCATGATATAATTCTAATAATTTGTATTGCCTTCAAAACTAAATATTTTTCACAATATTTATACCGTCTAGTAAGAAAACTTTTGTCCTTTACGCAATTACGTGGCCGTTGCAAGCTAATTGCAACAAGTTTTCACTTTTTCAATTAATCAAGGTATAGTATCTAATGCTAATAGTTTCCCAACCCTGTTATTTAATATTGTTATGTACTTATTCTTTTATATTTATCTACAGACAATATTTGAAAACGCTTTCCTTTATATCTAAAATACCAACTTCAGCCTGCACTTTTCTTTTATATTTCATGCTAAAAAATATGTGCATACAAAACTTGCTTTGAGTATTTTAGTCAACAATTATAAATTATAAATGCACTTTGATGTTACATTGAAATTCTGCAAAGAATAGTATTCAATACTCAATTTAGATATATGATGAATATAAAAAAATTCTTATACTTTGTTGTGTAAAAATAAGCTGTACTCGCTTTAACCGAAACAAAATCATCCGTGCAGAACAAATGCTTGTATCTGCTTTGTGTAGATAGTATTTTTTTTAAATGGCTGCTACTCAGCCATTTACGGGTTATATCGTCTTAGAAGCCTTTTTTACTGTCTTTGTTTTTAAAATTCGATCTATTCTGCTCAGTGGTCAGAATTTGGATCGAAACTACTGTACAGGAATGCAAAGAAAATGGAAACTTTGCTTTCCTCTGCGTGAAGTTGTATTGTAATTGTAAAGATCACTATAAAGGAAATATTGTGTGTAAAACCATTTTGGTGAAAAGCAATGTTTTTTTCATTCCCAATGTATCAAAGAACTTTTGTAAAGATCTGTGGAGTTTTAAAATACTCATGCAGTTATTAAAGTTTACTTATTTTTATAATTTCATGATTATTATAAAATTATAAGCTGACAGTGTTTATAAAAATATAATCTATTATACAAAATGGCAGCCCTAATCATGGCTCGTATCTAATTTTTCACCGTTAGAGATAGGCATATACTCCCAGTTAGGAAAGACTTTGAATTAAGTAAAGAACTGTAATTGTATCAAATGAAATTAGTCTAAAATAATTATCAAGTGTCGTAACTCAGTCAGTTTAAATCTCGGAATAATGGAACTTTCTATGTTTTAAAATGTCAGATTGAAGATTAATTTATTAAATCAGTTATCAATTCTGGTCTGGCCCTTAACTGTCTTTCTACCCAAATTTTGCATTAAAATTGAATTTAAAAAAGAATATTTCATTTGATCAAAATTCAAGAACATTTCGTGGAGTATTTCTGGAAAAGTTAAAAAAAAATGTATATATTATATTTCTGATGACATAGCATATGGATATATCGCAATTGGTTTCTGAATTTTTTTTTCTTGGTATCTTAGTCTGTATGACGCATTTCGTATATCTTAAGATTTTATTAATTCGAATGATGTAAATGAAACTATTTGGAGGTCTTATATAAAATATAAAGATATGAAAATAAATATTAGATACAACTTATTTCGAAGTTCTTTCCTTCTTAGACAACTGTTATTTGTATGTATTTAAAATGATGTATGTATTAATAGAAAAATTTTTTATTATGACTTTAACATATTTGAGTAGTAAGAACTATTTAGTCAAAATTTTGACGTACCTTACACTAATTTAACATGACAAGCATGGTTAATGTAAATTTTATACGATTTCTTAAAATTGCATTCGACATTAATACGTAAATCAGTTCAATTAATTTATACGCCTTGCATTAAAATATTGTTAATCCTTCTTCAGAAACAGTGATTAATTTCTCTGAATAATGCATATTTAAAGATATTGTGATCAATCTGGTTTTGTTATTTGTTAGCATGCTATGAAAAACTCAAAGCTTAATGTAATTCTAAGCGAAATCTCAAATATATTATCATTTATCAAACAAGTACCTATTTTGTTAAAAGGGCTTAGAAAGATGATATATATTAATATATGGAGCATAATTTTTTTAATTACTAATACTTTGAAGAGATTAAGATAGAGCTTTCTTTTGTTAATAATTGCCAAATAGTGAAGTAGTATTTCATAGTTTCATCCTTTTTATACATCGACAGAAAAGTTTATAAATACATCCATTTTATTCCATTCTCGAAACAAGCAATCCCATTTTTTAATAGACAAGTCACATTTTGAAGTTTTGCCAGGAATGATCACTTTAATTTTATTTTGTTCCGAGTTCCTTAAAAAGGTCTTTAATCATTTGTTTTAGTGAACTACATTACTTAATGCCTTACGAGTAACTCTTTTATATCGTATATTTTAAGCCAATGTAGTTTCTGATTTATTTACGGAATTTGTTTTATGTAAATCATTTATTTTTATTTTGTATTTTATCTTGCTCATTATGAACACCTTAAAGATATTTTTCTACAAGAGAAACCCGCTAAGAAATTCGTATTATAGTGCGTTCAAAACAAAATATTTTATCTGCTGAAGAAAAGTATAATATTTGGAAGCATTTCATATCTTAAATTTTTTCTATAAATTTCAACACATAGTTTTGGAAAAATCAAAGCATTTTCTATTGCATTTTTGTGAAAGCGTATTAGATAACGACGCTAATTCAAGATTAATTATTCACTGCAAATATAGAGCAATGGTAATTTTATTCAAATATTTTTAATACATTGAAACATTATACACTTGCCGTTTAAATTTTGATGCATTCAATTATTAAAAGTAAAAATTAAAATTTCTATTTTACATCAGTCTGAAAGGAAGCAGCTTTTGTGTGTTTATTTGAAAGAAGCAGGATTTTACATTATTCTTAAAATATTCAAATATTTAAAAATATTAATGATGTAATCCCGAACGTTGCCTCAAAAAGTAATTCAGTATGGTAGAGGTAAAATCAGATACATCACAGAAATGAAGCAGTAATTTTAAAGTAATTAATGTACTATTTTTATTGAGGATATAATGAATCGATTATAAAGCTTCAAGCGGACAAAAATTTTAATATCCTATTATTTGCTATCAATAGAAACGCAAGCAAAATAAAAATAATAAAATGACGAAATGCTTTACTTAAAAACTTTTTTTAAGTCTTGTATGTCGTTTTGGATTAGGAGCATGAGATTATTTTGAAAGATCTTTCGCTTGTAGCTGAAAGATGACAAGATTTCAAATCTTGATTCTCTGAAAGTTTAACGTATTCTGAAAATTTATTTTCCTAACGGTCATCCCAGATGTTGAACTAGACAAGTTCAACTTCTTTATGTAAACTAGTGCACATGTACCACTCCTTAAACATTAGTATTTCCCTCCTACATCCATACAAAACTAATATGTATGCTCGTTAATCAGTAGTTCGTAGGATAGGAAAAATCTATTATTCAGTCCATATGGGATGGTCAGATCCGTTGCAGAGGAGGATAGGCAGGAATAAGTAGACACGTGGTTCGTCCAATTTTTTTCCCCTGTGACTTCTGTTGCGCGAAAAGTCTTTCCTGTTTCTCTGCCAGAATTAACGTCCCAAAAGGATTTTTGAGATTTCGTCCTTTCGCTATCTAAAAAGTTTTGAGAGTGGATGTTGGCTTCAAAAATTGTCATGTGGCTGCAGATCAGAATTATAAAATTTTATATTCATTGAGAATTTTGCAGATGAATGAAAAGAATATATGCCGAATCTCGGCACTAGGCAGTTTGTAGTTAGAAGGAAATGCACAGTTTTTAACTTGAATGGGCTGCATAGCTGATAAGAATTAAATACAAATTTTGTCTATCATGTAGTCATTCATTCATAGGATTTAATAGATGGTAAAATATGCATACATATACACGTATATAGATTTTATTATGGAATCGGTTTTCATTTCGTTAAGATGTTTTCCTTACTTACTCAGTTTTCATCTGAGTCTGTTGCATCTTTACGATCTTTATGCAATATTGGGTCAATTGAAGTAAATGTTTTTGATATTGTCTAATCATGTTCTGCAGAGATAATTAAATATTGTTTCCCCCCTCAAAATAAAGATATATTAACCAACTCACAAGAACGTTCACAATTATTCCGATTTCTGTCTAATTTACTAGATATTTTAGTGTAATTGAGAATATGCATTTCAGTTTTTATAGTAACTAAGCTGACTTGAAGGTGATGTTTATATTGATTAGAAACTACTGTAAAATGCTTCAGATTACATTTTCTGTATGTTCTCAGTTGCCTTAAAGTACTGCTTTTTTTACTGTTTGTCAGCAAAAATATTTATTTCATGTGATAACTCACTATCACTTTCTTAAATATTTAATATTCGGTATTACAACTGTTTAATATATTAAATTTGGAATGATTTATAATAATTCCATCTTCTATTTTGTCTGGAAAAGTTGGGAAATGAACCTATATAAAAACAGAGATGGCTGAATGTTATAATAGATATTCAAGACATGGAAACGTATGATTAAAATTAGTGAAAACTACTAATTTTATTCAGTACAGAAAGTAGAACTTCCACATCACGTAGACCGTTCATTCGACAATTGAACTCGCTTTTCCATGACATTACACTATCTGATAAAACATACTTCTTTCTTACCATTTACTTTAACAATCTGATCCATGATTACAATTTTTGTATCTGACTCAAACAACAAATTTGGAATTGATTAAATTTTTTTTCTGGTAAATTTGATACCCTTGAATTCTGCTGAACATTTTCAACTACATCAATACTGAAGACGCGAATAAAGGGATTTCATTCTGGCACTTTCAAAACATCCATATGTTTTGAAAACGTTCATGTATGATTCGAAATATACTTATTCCATTTCCGCATTCCTTATTTGATGTTGAAAGGAGCTAAACTCTTCTTTAGGTTCCTCTATTATGGTTTCGTTTCCTTCCATAATTGATGTGAAACATCTTTAAACCATTATTAACGACTGATTTCATACGTCAAAAGTAATATGTAAGTCACATGAGATTTTATTACCATTTAAGAATGTTAATAAGTCATGAAAGGATAAGTATTATCGGTGTGCTGAAACGGTACTGGACTCCTAGTTTGATATTGCTTCCTATAGTAAAAATATTGCGAATGCATAAATAGTTTTCATTGCTTAAAAAACTTTTAAAAATTATTCGTAAAAAAATTGTCAGGAGAGATTTAAGAATACCGTTTCAAAAGAGAAAATCTAAATACGTAAATTGAAATTTCTTGGCAGCTATTATATCTTAAACATGTAAGAAATATTTAACCCAGCAACCTATCTTGCGTATAACCATTGAACAAAAACTGAAACTTACCCCCAAAAAATCCCCGTTTTCTGAGGACAGTTGTGTATGAAGTAAGCAAATGTTATAAAATGGCACTGCTATTTTTGTCAGTGTCGTATGTATTCTTAAGAACTTGCTTTTTATTCCGGTGAAACTTCAATCAATGCGCAACAGCAGTTACCTTTTCCAATGAATCCTTGTTACCCATTACTCCTCTTGACCTTACTGTGTTAAAACGCACGTGCATGGGAATAATACGGATATTTTATAACTATTTTTTCAGTTTTTTCCCTCGAATTTTCAGAAAAGATTCTCTTTTATTACAAAAACGTCCTTGCTTGTATATTCAATACTAAGTCGGTGGCAACATGCTCTATATGAAGGATAAATTAATAGATACGTTAACAAAAATTTTCTTAAAATTTCTTTATAACGGTCTTTTCAGATAATCTCAATCGCTTTAATACACAGCTTTAATAAGAAAAATTTCCGTCAAATAATTTATGAATCAATACGGAAAAAACTTAATGTAAACAAAATAATCAATTAGTAAGCTGGATTTTTTCATTAAAATATAACACACATCAGCTTAGCTTTGAATCTGGCAGATGAAGCTGCATTTACAACAAAGGAGAAAACAGCAATTAATCCTGTCTTCGAATCATTAAACTGAAAAGTAACATTTTTATAAGAAACACATTATTCATGTCGAATGTTCTCTTTCTCTTTAAAGTCAAATGGTGAAACTTACTTAGGCTAAAAAAAACGATGCAAAGTCTTATCTCCAGACAGTTAGTAGAACTTTCAGCCGAAAAAGCCTTTCTCAATATTTGACCTGAATCCATTTGTTTTTGATGCAAAAGTACGAGAAGATAAGAAAAAAAATTGAAAGGTTAGATCATTAATATTTGATCATTTTTATCGTGATGTAAGATAGTATGAGGAACAATGCAAATGGGTTTTGAAAGAACAGAGCTGCATTTCCTTATAGTAAGTTTCTTGCATTGTCACTGTTATCTTTTAACAATGAAGTAGCCTCATTAAGAGCAAGGTTTATTATTTTTACTTAAAATGCACTAATGCACTGTTCAAAAGATACTTGAATCGTTTGCTTTTTGAAAATTGTTACTTTTGTTACTCTGTATTCCATTCTTCAAGCAAATTTATTGCAGGGAATTTCACAGCATTCGAATTGAGTACGATTAATGAGAATCTTAAAACGAATGTAAAATTTTGAGCTTAAAATAGTCTATATTAAAATTCGTGCATCCAAAATGATTGGTAATTCATAAGAAACGTTTATTTAACATTATTTTCAATATTCGTTTCAATTTTTTACCCTCTGAATAAAGACTTAAAGAACGCAAATACAGCATATTAAATAATTATTTTAACAAAAATATTTATGAACTCTAAGCCTTTCCAATATAGATGTGATGGAGAAACTTTTATTTTGAGCGAGATATGGACGGGTTACAGACAGTGTTTATGCCATACTTCTTTTTCTTAAATTTTTCAATTTCGATGTCGAACATTGATCAAAATTTATATAATTTTTTAATGTTAAATCAAAATTTAAATTTAGAAGCTGACCATTACCTAAAAATTATACATATGTTTGCTTAAAAAGGTATATTCATGGAATTGTCAAATTCACGTCGGAATTTATCTTAGTAAGGTTCCAAATAATAATAATAATAACTGACGGAAATAATAAATAAAATTATAAATAACGGAAACTACGGCATGAATTATTTAACTATTTCAATTCATGTAGTCTTGTTACTTCCAGAAAATAGATTCAGTGCAAAGCAGTCGTTTAGCTCATACCATCCAATAAACATCAGTTATCAGCACAGTAATTGTGTTCAATATTAAAGATTCCATTGACACAGAGCTAGGATCCTGATAAAGGAAAGCGAAATTTCAGAGATTTATCTTATTTATCATTGAAATCTTAGATTTCAGAGAGATTTATCATTGAAATCTAATCAAATAAGGTACAACAAGAATTGTCTTGGTAATAATACATTAAAAGTTATTTGCCTTTTCTGTTTGAATAATTGGGTTTGTTTGTCGATAGACTTAAAACATGTCTTAGCTATATTATCTGCATATTTTTCAAAGAGAAATCTGATGCCATTTACATATTGGAATAAAAATGATGCTGACTTTTATACAATGATAATCAGGAGTTATTTCAGATAAAATGTTTCTTGATTCTGAATTTGTTCCTCTTCCTATTCCATTCCGAAAGTGCCATTATGAATGAAATTATATTTTTCTGCACTTTGAAGCTCAGTTCGAATGACTGAGCAGAGCAGTTGAGAAAGTTGCAGATTCTTTCTATCATTATAAACAATTAAAAAAACATTATCTACCGGCGTTTCATTTTTTAACATTAGTGACCCTCTAGAGATTCAAAGTATTAGTGACTGGCAGTTGACTTGGCTATGGCACCACAGGGGCAGCCGATGGCAAGCGCGCCAAAATTTCTTAAAATGTATAATTTGACAAATGTCGATAATTTTCATTGTTACAATTACTACAATGGTGTGAAAAAAAATTAAAGCAGCGTAAAACATATAAAACAGCTTTATTTATGCATAAAATATAGACATTTTGCTTACGCACATTGCGATGTTTCGCATTGAAGCATTCTAAATAATGATCCAACAGTCGATACCATATGTTACGATTTTTAAGTTTTTTACTGTTGTCCTCACTAATTGTTTGCTAGCTACATTTTAGTAAATCGTTGCATAGTTTTAGCCTTTAGCGACATTGCTTTGAACTTGTTGAATGCCACGGTATGACCTTCTTTAAATAAATTCATAAACATGATCATACGCTATAATTCATTATTTATAGATATTATTTCAATACTATATATATATATATATCGCATAATGAAAACGCATCACAAACCTCATTAACTCGGGCGGCATTCAACGCGTTCATTTTCATGCATTGTCGAAGAACTTTGTTTATCGGCCTTTTCTGCTTAATAAATGTTTATATGTTGTTTGAGTAAGGTGTAGTGTGAGGTTGCCTTATTAAATGCATAAATGAGGAATATTAGTTTTTGAATGTTCTATTTATTTTTTGTATCTAATAACAGTTTAACTATTTGAACCGATGCTTAGATTGAATTTATTGATTACATCTTCGAAATAATAAATTATATTTGTTAGACTAGCATTCTGTTTTAACGCTATTGAGACAAGAACCCATGATTTTGAATCAGGCTGTGGGAGTAAGTGTCATATAGGTCATCCCACACTCTAAACGTTCACACCATATAACTTGAGAATAGTTGATTTACGTTGGCAGATTTTATGTACATCCAGTTCAAATGCAAGACTGTGACCTCAAATGCGTGAAATCCCCACGAATTCTCCCGAATTTTGAGTAGAAATTGAGATGATTAAATTTAATACAGTATCGACGATGATTACTTGTGTTAGAAATATATTTTCTATCGAAGAGAAGCATGCATTTTGATGAAAGATATAACCAGGAGAGAAATATTCAAAATGCATTTTACCTTTTTTTTTTGGGTGCACAGCAAGAGGGCTATTGTCAGGATTTTCCCGTTGGCATCTCGTAATTGTGATTATGTTCGGAGGAGAGGATTGAGCCTGAGACTTTTGTGCATACTTCTTCAGGCTAGGGGCCGTGGTGGTCTGGTGGTAAGGTCTCGGGTTCGGAACCGGAGGACTTCATGTTTGAGACCCGATTTCACCGAAGAACCGTCGTGCTAGCAGGTCTGGTGCACGCTAAATCCACTGGTGTGGTGTGGTGTGGAAGTTCGGAGAGGGGGTACCAGCTCAGATGGCGTCCTCTTCATCTTTATGCGGTTTAAAATTACGAGGTCCGTCCCCCCAACAGCCCTATTGTTGTCTTAAAGAGGGACGTTTATATAATTAAACTAAACTTCCCCAGACTAATTTGCCCACCAGCGGAAGGGCATGTGGCCTAGACAGATTTAATGTGCACCAGACCCGTTTACACGATAGTTCTTTGATGTAATCGGCTTTCGAACTTGAATTGTCCGGCCCGAAACATTACTGCCAGATCACGGGCCTCTGCGATATTACTCAACTCAGACAATATGCAATTAGCGGAAGTTTGAATACGCATGCCACCGAGGAAAGATGAGGCTTTAATACTTGAATAAACGTGTTAAGAATAGGATATTGTCTCGTTATAGAAGACTTTTAGATTATATTTTTCAAATGAAGCAACCCACATTTATTTTACATCAGGAAATTTGCACATTCATTCTAATGACAGCGCAGCAATTTTGTGGCTCACCTATAAGACTTAAGGTAAGAATAGGTATTTGGATTTCCCTCTAATAATCAACACATTATCTTTTCCCCTCAAATGGATCTATTAAGTTATCTAACTTATCAACAGCAGACATCATATTCCTTTGAAAATTGTATTTATTGGAACTAAAAATTATATATATAGCCAAGTAACCAATCTAAAGTAAGGAATAGTTTGAAAACGAAACTAAAATGAAAACGAAACAAAACAGTGTCGAAATCGCAACTAAAAATCATTTCCTATTCAAACTAAAACCAAAAAAGGAACAGGAAAAAACTTCATAGTATTTAGAGAGCGCAAATGCAGCTACTTCTAAAACACAGATAAATTGATACAAAAGTATTAAAATCAAGTTAATAGGAAAATCAAATAAACCAAATAAAAATTAAACCAAATAGAAAAAAAATATAACAAAAGAATCCGGCCTGAAGACTTTTTCAAGGGTCACCCTCAGGCAGGGATTCAAAAAAAGGGATTTTTTCCTGTGAAGGAAATGCAGACAATGAAGTCTAATAATGATTCCTCGTGACCCGAAAATTCCCTGAAATTAGGCCCAAGAGATATACGATTTTAATAGAAAGGAAAATACAAAACAACAAATTTGAAGAAAATAACCACTAATAAGTAAAAATACAAAAACAAAAATAACAAAAACCAAAATACCATAAAATTACGCTAAAGAAAAACGAAAAGGTAAGAACATACCATCAGCAGTAAAGGAAATTTTAAGCTATCGATTGTGATACCCGCTTATTAAAAACACAAAACTAACGGCGATTTAGGTAAAAATTGTAGGCCCCAGCGCCATCTATTGAGTGATCTAATATGCAAGGAAAGTTCTATTTTTATTTAAGCCAAAGGATTAATCCGAAACCATACCTTGTTTAATTAAAAAATTGACATTACAGTAATTTCTAGGAAATTCATTTTTAATTTTTTGAATGAGGTTGTTTGATGTTTCAATATAGGAATTTTTATTATTGCAAACCCTTTTGATCCTGTTAACTTGTGAAAAAATTAGATTTTAGCTTTGTATTTTTAATAAGCGGGAATCATAATCGATAGCTTAAAATTTCCTTGACTGCCGATGGTATGTGCTTGCCTTTTCGTTTTTTCTTTAGTGTTATTTTATGGTATTTTGGTTTTTATTGTTATTTTTTTATTGTATTTTTACTTATTAGTGGTTATTTTCTTCTAATTTGTTGTTTTGTATTTTCTTTTCTGTTAAAATGGTATATCTCTTGGGCCTAATTTCATGGAATTTTCGGGTCACGAGGAATCATTATTAGACTTCATTGTCTGCATTTCCTTCACAGAAAAAATCCTTTTGAATCCCTGCTTGAGGGGGAGTTTTGAAAAAGTCTTCAGGCCGAATTCTTTTTTTTATATTTTTTTCTATTTGGTTTAATTTTTATTTGGTTTTAAACTTTTGTATAGCCAAGTAATATATAATATGGCTACTAAAGAAATATAAGAAAAATTTTGAAACTTTGATGAATTATATGCAAGGAAAATAGAAGCTATATATTCTGCAAAAGTATTATAATGCAATTTGACTAAATATTTTCTAAATGTTTCATTTATAGCCAGATGTTAAATTCACTGTTCATTTAAAAAAATGTTCTTACAAAAAAAGAAATTCCAATATAATTTGAAGACTTTAAAATTAATTTCTTAAAGAAAAAAAAAAGGAAGTTCATCATAAATCAATTGCTTGTACAGACGCTTTAAAATATGAAAGATTGATATTGAAAGAAAAAATACTGAGCACTACTTGAACTGTAAACAGTTACAAAATGTAGCAATATTAAAAAAAAAGTGTCACTTCGATTATCATTAAGGATGTCACAAATGAAAAAAAATTAGGAAAGATGGTTAAATAAATACCAAAAAAAGTTTTGCTTGTCCTGATGCGAATCAAAATCTAATTAGTTTCTCTTTGTTTCTAATTAACCTTTCTGTTTTCAAGTAGGTGACAGTCATGGTGAATTACAACAGCTTTTTCATCAAAAAGTATGATTGTTTAATTTAGGGTTACTTTTTAATAAGGACAAAGGTTTCTCTTTTTTTTCTCCCGCAGAAAATATTTTAATTCTTGCAATCAATAGCATTTGTTACTTCTTTTCATTGTTAGTCCTTTATTTAAAAATTTGATTAGAATCTTTCTACTTTTATCAAAAAGTAATCCCATTCTTTAAAATTATATATTTTGCCAAATTAAAAATCTACACAAAAATGTTATAAAATTCAACTCAGGATTTTATAACTTTTTTCATCCTGAAGGAATTGAAATGAAAAATTTCAAGACATATTTGTTAGCAATCAAGTTAAATAATCTCATTATGTATACAGGATGTCTCCGAAAAGTGGAACGAGTGTTTATTTTCTTAAATATTGCACTCAGTTTTATATTTCCAGTCACAAAGTTTAATTTAATAAAGTGGGCAATTCTGTGAATACAATTTAAATTCTGTGGAGGTTAATTATAAAAAGTTAATAAATTTTTGTATAAATAATATAATTTCCAAGTGTCAATTGGAAACATTTTTCTTGTGAAACTTTGTGAGTGCACAGATAAATACAATTTAAGCATATCTCTACAAGTTTTTAAAAGTTTATTTAAAGGGGTTTAACACAAACGTAGATGGAAACATTTATTATAAAACTACTAATTTATTTTAGACATAAACTGTTGTAAGTAAATATTTGTCTAGTATTACATCATTCACTGATGGAGATTTGAACGAAATTTGCAACTATTCACTGCAATAGAAGACGGTTGCAAATTAGAATTCATAAAAAAAATGCCTTATGAGCCAATAGAATAGTCGCTCTACACTTAGTGTAGAATGGTATGCGTGGTGGTATATTGTGTTACACAAGAACGCAACGTAAACTTACTTTTTGAAAAAACCACATAACAGATTGAATCTTCTTAAGAACGCCATACTATAGAAATCGGAAAAACATCAAACCTTTCAAAGGAATTTAAGCAAAGGAAATTAAATCAGTTCAAAGAGAATGTAACGGAATTATATTGTGTCGAATTTGTAGGTTTTTTAATAATATGCTTTTTCAACAGTAGTATCTATATGGTTGTGAATGTGACAACATCTGCTTTCAAGATATATGTGAAGAAAACAAAACCGATTTTTTTCTTTCAACATAAATAATAAGTTGTTTTTCAGCAACACAATCCGTATTCCTAATTAGTTTTATGCATTTTCTAACATTCCTATTTCAAAATATATTTGAAAAACAATTTATTTAGGAAAAAGAAAATTACTTAAAAAAACTACATGAAAGTTTTATACACTTCATGCTTTATATGTTAGTTTTTTGAATTTAAATATGAGTATTCAAACATTAAAATATTGTAGAAACATTTAATAAAATATTATTTATTTATGAATAATATAATCAAAGCTACAGCGAAATATTATGCAAATGAGTAGTGTGTTTTTATATCTTTTATAGGCATTACTCTGTTGGATTTGATATATCATGTCTGTTTCATCCTTGGAACAGTTTTTATATTTTTTCTGGAACTTCATACAAAATATTTCTTCCCTGCTTATTTATCCATTTTGCAGAGACAATGTATGTAGTAAATGTATCGCGTCATCCTAGTTGGTGGTTGTGTTTCCCTTTATTATTAAACACAGATAAAGGCTTTCCTCTTTTTATAGTAGCGCTGCTCAGTTCAATCTGCTTGAAAAATGACTGTTTTCAAAACTGATCTCTTTCTGTAAAACGGTACATTTTAGGTCGTTGCATAGAAAGATCATAAATAAAGGAACTGTAGGACCTGTCCTATATGCTCAAACTAAGCATTCTTCTGAAATCTATTGTCTGGTTAGATTCAATTCGAGGATTTCTATACTGTTAAACCATTGCATATGTTTCGATGGGTAATGTCTTGCGAATCAGCTGACTCTATTTTTTTTTTCAGTATTTTCATGCATTTTCAAAGCAATTCTCTATTTACATTTTCTTATTTCTAACTAAATATTTTTCTTGAAATGTAAACCATGTTTTACTGATTACTTTATCAAAGATCCCCTCTTGAGATTAAAATGTATAAAAAATATCTACGATGTATTTTGTGCATTTAAGGAACAAAGTTTTAAAAAAATGACTGCAAAAGAAAGGACAAAAATATACAAAATTGAAAGCATACTATTATTTGTAAAGAAAAGTAAACTTAAGTTTAAGATAGTTTCAGAAAATATTTTAAAATTAAGTATTAGTTTATATCATCCATATGTGATGCCGATGATACATTTTTAAAACTTTGTGTTATAAAACTGCTACTTCTTTAATATATTTCTTTTTATAAAAATCATTCCTTCAGTGATAACATAGCATTTCGTGTTTAAGCAAAAAAAAAAACTGTTTTAGCATTGTATTAAGAGCAGATGAATAAATTGTGGAAGAGTTATGCAATTGTGCTTTTATTTATTAATAATTAAATATGTAGTACGGTTTTTAAAAAACTTACCTGTTATAAATTTCTTCAAGGTTTAGTCAAGATTTTATATTATTTCACTTTGTTTGGTGAACTTATTAAATTACAAGAAATACTTTGTATATTGGATATGACTAAGGCCTACCTTTTGGGAGTAATGTTGTAAAATCAATTGGGTAGATATTTAGTGAGCAAACCAGCTTCCAATTAGTATAGGGCAATGGATTTGGGGCAAATGTAATATATTTAACTGTATTAATACCAACTGTTGCCTTTTCAGTATTTCGAAATTTCTTTTGTCTGTTATCATGGTTGATATGTTTAGATAATTGATGTAATAAGTGGATTAACTAAACGATTATTGATTTTCATAAGTTTTATTATAAATATGGGTTAATTTTCACATTTATCGAAACAGTTGTTAAATAAATTCTGCTTGGAATATATGGGTACCTTCAGTTTCTTAAGCAACGGTTCGTAAGAAAGATGGAAAAACATAATTTTTTTTAGGTTTCCATTCTTAAAACAAACATGCCTACTTATTTCCGTAGTCAATTATTAGAGAAAGGCAAAAATAAATCCGAAACAGCTGGCATCGCTTAAACTCGGAATTTAAATATACTCCATTTATAAAGATAAAGCATTTTATAAAGAAAAACTTATAAATAGGAAACACTTTTCTACCTAACTCAAAGATCAAGATCCAGGTACCAGAGCTTGAGTAACATAGTGTAGCATTCCCGAAAATTGAAATGTGAACCAGTCTTCAAACTATTCAAGATATTATCCACCTTTCAATGCATCTTTATAAACATTTTGTGAAATTTAAACTTTAAAATCATTTCATTTAACACATATAGCAAAAGGAATATATTTGCGATTTCGTTATGGTAACTTTCAAAAGAATTTCAATAGTAGACTTGAACTCCAAACCGAAACCAAAGAACTCGTGTGAATGTGTATATACACAGGTGTGCAAAACTTAAGCAACAATGCAAATTTTAAGCAGATAGCCATGAAATTGCAAAAAAGGAGTTCTTTCGATCAGTACAATGAACACGTAATTCAAGAGAAAGGTCATGCGTATGCAAATATCAGGAACAAAACGTCACAGGCGACGTGAGCGTACGCAAAACACGTGCGGAAGGCGCGCGCAGCTCAACACTACAATAAAAGGGAGGACGGAGACGCAATTAAAGACATTCGCTGCAAGTGCACGTGAGTTAATTCGTGAAATATGGCTAGCAGAAATCACCTGGACGATTTCACACGTGGAAGAATGATCGGAAAGCTGGAGGAGGGGCGTAGTGTGACCAGTGTAGCTGAAGAGTTCGGAATCAACAAAAGTGTCGTTTCGCGCGCTTGGAAAGCCTTCCAAATCACAGGTACAGCTGTGAGAAAGGTTGGTGGTGGCCGCCCCAGGAAAACAACTGCAGTGGATGACCGACATATCGTCCTGCAGGCGAAAAGAACCCGAAACCAGTCAGCAAGCGCCATTGTTCAGCAACTGTATGCAGCAACGGGGCGACAAGTGTCGCGTTTTACTGTGTCCAGACGCCTTCACAAAGGTGGCCTATTTGCCCGCCGTCCTGAACGCTGCATCCCTTTGACAGTTTCCCACCGGCGGCACCGCTTAGAGTGGTGCAGGGAGCACAAAAACTGGACATCTCATCAATGGAGTCGTGTCCTCTTTACAGATGAGAGTCGTTTTAGTTCCATAAGCGATTCCCAACGCCAGTTGATTTGGAGAGAGGCCGGGACACGGTTTCATCCCAGTAACATCACGGAATGAGACCGTTTCGGTGGTCCTGGAGTTGTCGTCTGGGGAGGCATTATGATGAACGGGCGGACTGAGATCCACGCTTTCGACAGAGGTTCTGTAACTGGAGATCGCTATTGTCAGGAGATGATCCTTCCCCATGTGCGTCTGTTCCGAGGTGCCATTGGATCAGACTTCGCTTTTATGGATGACAATTCACGGCCACACAGGAC
Organism: Argiope aurantia; assembly: GCA_026543865.1. NCBI lineage: Eukaryota > Metazoa > Arthropoda > Arachnida > Araneae > Araneidae > Argiope > Argiope aurantia. The sequence goes on along the minus strand of JAPMOR010083708.1, from coordinate 588,126 downwards.
TCATGCTGTTGAGGAGCTCCTGGAAAGTGAAGATATCACTCGAATGGACAGGCCGGCGTGCTCCTCTGATTTAAATCCGATAGAAAATGTATGGGATGCTTTGGGGAGACGCCTTGCGGCACGATTACATCCTCCTGGGAACACCCGACAACTTAAACAGATGCTGATTGAGGAATGGGCACTCTTACCTCAAGAACTGTTGGACAATCTGGTGCTGAGTATGGGAAGACGGTGCGAAGCAACCATTGCAGTAAGGGGAGGGCATATCCCATACTAAGGAACATCTGCTTGCTGTTCTTCCTCTTGGACATACAATCATGTGTAACGATACTATGAGTTCAATAAAGCCTTTTTTTGTTTGATTCCATACTGTATGCATTGTATTCATTTCTGCGTAACTATGCTTTCGTCATTCTTTCAGAACAAAATGCTGTAACTCATTTCTGAATTTCATGTCTCTCAGATGATTTCTCGTGAAGTTATGGCAAAAAACATACCTGTTGCTTAAGTTTTGCACACCAGTGTATAATATATATATACAATAGAAGTACAGGTGACTTGTTACAGTCCGGAGTGAGAAACAGACACCTATTGAGTCTGCATCTAGAATTGCATTCTAGGTCTGCATTCTAGAATTGTTTTCACAACATAGGGGGTTGCAATTGAAAAGTACGAAATAAGTTATAGCATCATCTAGCAAGGTTGAGTAGTCCCGAAAGTAATATTTGTTTTTGAAGTGGTATATAATATTTGAAAATAATCTAGACACAAATAACATATGAAAATTAATGGTAATTTTTTAGATAAAAAGTTTTGTATTACTTAAATATTTTTTCATAATTTTAAAACACATAAAAATGCATAATAAGTGATTCAAGTGTTATAAGGTCATTCGCAGCTTTCTATTTACTTCCTATTTGATATCTCTATCATAATGAAGTTGAAGATAGCAAGAGTTTCTTTTTTTACAGCTTAGTTCGTCTGATTTTATGTGTACTTATTGAATTTATTGATAACTGAATAAAGATTCTGTGAATGAAATTTACAGACATAACGTTTCTGTGGAAATAAAGATTTCAATGTTTTCATAATCGAATTTTATCATTTTTGAGGTCTATTATTTTTAAGTAACACTTTTACTATAATTGTAGTATCTCGGGAACTTTTGTACAAATGTATTACTTTTAATTGGGCAACTAATCGTATTTATATTTCTTCTCAGTGCTTGCGTTTCGAAAAAAATTATTTTATGAAATTCAGCTTTTCTTAAAATTCAAGTTCTGTCTGTTTTTAAATTCTACTTCTCATTTACTTAAAATTTTGTCAACTGTACAAACAACAAAAAAAAAGGACTACAATTTTTTGAGGTAATTTTATCTCGCCAATTGATATGCTGATCTAGAAACAACAAAAAGAGGAAATATATGTTATAAAATGCGCAAATAGAAAGAATTTTATTTGGTGGAAAAAATGCTCAAAAGAACACGTCTGCCATCAAATTTGAATAATGGACTCTTGGGCTCCTACATCTTCCCGAAAGAGAGAAAATGTAAAAAGGAAATCTGAATCGTGTTCAACATCGTGATGATGACCTTCAATGTTTTGGGCGACTAGTCCATCAGTAAACTCTATAAATATACTTCCTATAATACTGAAATAATTTTAAATCGGCTGATGCTTTAGAATCTCGAATGAATCAAAGAAAAGTCGTTTTTGTCAAGCTTAGCCGAAGAAAGATGGCCCCAAAAGTGATTGATTTAATAAAACGTTTTTTTTTATTACTGTATTATAACTGAATATTATCTTTACTCCTTTGATTATGATAACAAAGTCATAAAGATGCTCTATATTTTGACGTATAAACTAAAAACATTTATAGATATTATGAATTCAAAAGAATATACCAAGTGTTGTGCTAGTTCCTTTTTAAATCGAAAACTCTACACACTTTAAAAATTGCAGATCTAATTTAGACATTAGGAAAAAAACTAAGCAGTTAACTAGTCAAAACTTCACATATAACAGACTATGCAGTATTTGCTAATTGTATTTTCTATTAACCGCCATTAATTCAACTCTCGTATATAAAAGTGTTCATAAATAACAAAATCTTACAAATTCTTATCTTTCCCCTTTCAGGTCAAGTTTGATAATATTGATTTACGTCAATCGATGAAAGATATCTTGCAGATTGCTAGACGATATTTAACTAAAGAGGATTAAAAAATTTTTAATTGTATTAATATGTTAATTTAAATGTTTTTTTTTAGTTTGAACTTATATTAAAAGATAATAACAATTAATTTGTACAACTTTGAAAATTTAAGCCTTTCATATTATCCACATTTGTTCGTCCAAAACATCGATTAAATTTAGCAAAAGCATATGTTTGTTTAATTCCCACATTGTTAGAAAGATTTCGCATCACATTTGACTGTCGACAATTTTATTCCGGAAATAATATATAACATAACAGTAGTAGTCTGTATCATAAAAAATAAATTTCCATATATAAATGCATTAATGAAACGTGATGCGCATCGTAGAGATTGAAAATAAAGCAAATTGATACCCAAAACAACGGATGAAGTAAATTTGGTGCATAACTGGATTTTAGATAGCTTGGAGATAATTTTTACTCGGAAATCGTAGCACGTACAATAAAAATTTAATTCGTTTGAGTTCTGAAGAAATTCAAGTATATTTTGCTTTATTCGATAGGAAACTAATTTCTAATTAGAAAAACTACCTCTTTTTCTGAGAAAGAGCTTATATATATATATATAAACATTTTGACCTCCGAGTTAAGTTTTCTTCTTTTTCCTACTTTTTTTTATAATAAAATTAGGAATATAGATGTATTCTACAGTCATATGAATCTTTTCTTCGCGATCAGGAATTTTTATGGTGAACGTTGCTATTGTGCTTTTTTTTTTTATAGTTTTATAAATTCCTATCTATGAAAAATTCTTTACAAAAACTTTTTTTTAATTACTGCAATGAAATTTTTCGAATCAAATACGAAAATGGAGGAAAGAATGAATTATTTTTATGCAGCACATTTTTATAAAAAAAGCATTTTTTTTATTTCGTTTTAAGGAAAGAAATTAACTTGTAAGTACCTACCTACTGGTAAGGTTTATTTGGATAGCGATATTGTCCATCGTTCTTGTATACAAGACTTTCGAATGATAATTAATTTCCCAAACTTTATTCAAATTTCTTATTTTGAAGAAATTGCTATGAGTTTCACATACTGAAGAAATATTCTCAGAAAGTTGGAAAGCATTAGGTTGATTAAAATCTTTCAAATTCTTTTTTGGCTTGGTAACTTGGAAGAAAGAGTTTTTGAATTAGCCTATATTAGTTTATCCTAAAATAATATGGGCTATTTTAAAATGTTCTATTGTTTCCTGATCCAAATCTCACTTTATTTAATTATTCGTAACACGTGCTCTAGTGAATTGCAGATTCTTTGCTTACCGCGACAGAGAGAAGGAATACAAGTCCCTAATACCTATGTATTCCTTTCAAAGATGCCTAAAATTCCTTTCCCTAAATTTACATGCGTCAAAAGAATCCCTGTTGGAATTTCATAGTAAAATCACCCAGGGAAGAGTTATTTTGACTGTTCTTGTGTCGCGATGTAAACAGAAGCGTCTCTTTATCATCAATTTTGAGTAAATATGATTTTCGTGGAAAAATAAATTGAATTTTATATATATATTCGAAATAATTTTCAAGATTTGGGAGCTTAAGGTATTTATATAAACATGGAAGATAAAAATAGAATAACAAGTTGTGATACAAAAACAATCGAATGCGTCTATCTCTTTTAAATCTATTTAAAATGTATTTCAGATAATTAAGTGGAAACAATTGGAACTTTAAAAAAAATGGAAACATTTTCAACAGTGATAAATTCAATTAACTTGGTAAATTTATGTATTTAACAATCCATAGAAAAAGAGAGTTCAGCGTGCGTATTTCCTGTCCACTAGAGAATTCAGTCAGCCTTGGCCGAATGAGTGTGGAGTCGGTAAATGACTGATTTAAAAAGCATCTGAAATTACTATCTTTATATGATTTATGTTTTTATATGTTGAAACTGTGTCATCATGAGTTCGTAAAACACTTGCAATATTGCAATAAAATAATTCAGAAGTGCAAAGGACTAATCATAAATGTGTTTGACACAAGACATAAGTTTGACACAAAATTAATTCATCCTAATGAATATTACAGAAATAAATTATTTATAATTAAAAAACCCATTTAATTATCTGTTTTCTTCCAATTGTTTACTGCAAAATGCAATTTTGAGTTTCTTAGGAAATTTCCAGACGCGCTGTATATATTTAAAAGTGTATAAGTAGTTCTATATTAATAAATATTGATTAAATATACAATTTATACAGCTTTTTATTTAAAGGAATTTTTTATTCATCCTGTCTAAATGGAACTGCGAAATCAGAGGTTACAAAGGATCCGCTGTTTTATCAAATGATAACTCTTTAATGAGATAAAAATATTTGCGTTCCCCCCTCCTCAGCAGAAGAGGGAGGGGGGAATCGTTTGGAAAAGTTTTGAAAAAGTGCACTTAGTCTCTTCAATTTTGGTTTTCTTTTTAATGAAACGAAAATAGGAAAAAGACGAGAAAATTTCGTTTTAGATTTTTAAAGAAGAACGAAGACAAATATGAGTCATTAAAAATTTTGTTTTCGAAACCTAATACGGAGAAATTTGTCATGTTTTTTAAGCGCGTTCTGTGTCCAGATGTTTTTGCATCTTTTTTGAATGCATTCCACAACAATTTATTATTTTAATGTGAAAACGGGATTTTTCATTCTAAATTTTTTATATTTTAAAAGAAAGGAGCAGTTTTGCTTTTTTAAAACATACTAACACAATCGTCTTTAAACAGTGCGCATTTATATATCTTCTTTCTTAAATCTAGCCACTCAATAAATATTCAGAAAGATACCTTTTAGAAATATTCGCGAACGCAAGCAAATGCATGCATCAATTGTGCCGCACCAATTTAGATTTTCTTTCTTAAAGAACATTTTTCTTTTGAATATAGTATTACAGTCATCAATAACAGTGTGAGAACTATCCATTTTCGGGATCTTTCCGTTATTTTATTCCTTTTTATTTAGACAAAATGCGAAACTCGAACTAAATTATGCCTTGAGTCGAAGGAAAAAAAAAAGGAAGATATGAATCAAAATAAGTAACAATCTCTCACACTATTTGTGCTTCTACACCAAAATATAAATATGCTTTAAGTTAGAGGAAGGCGATTTCCAAGAGAAATGCTGTTGTTTTTGAGTAAACATTTTCTTAACAAAACGAAGAAAGGTTACTGAAGTAAGACTCGATATAATTATGTGTTATGATACATTTTCTGGCAAAGGAAACAGATGCTGGGTTAACAGGAATCACATCTTTATTCTTTTTGTTCATGGAGAAGGGAAGAGTTCAGTTTGAAGCAACCAAGATTTCTATTCTAAAATCCTGTCTAGGAAGAAAACGTTCCGAATAGGAAGACATAAGTTTGAGAAAAATAAGATGTGGAAACATATGTAGAGCGTATATGGCTTCAAAAGGGAGGTATCGGTAAATTTAGGTGATATAGCATTCATTTTACAAGCGCGTAGGCTGCAGAATGTAAAAAAAAAAGTGTGAATTTAGAAGTTGAAAGAAATTTGAATTCATGTGATTAGAAAATAATTTTAAACACTTGTACAAATTGAAATTATTACCTATATAATTCGTATGTAGGTTGACTTTGATATCGTAAAGAATTATATAAATATTTGATGAACATGCTATTATTGAAAGCTTGAAATTTTCACTTTATTATAGTAATGTATGAAATAATCAGTTAGAGGATAAATAATTCGACTAATTTTCCGATTGAAACTCTCCAAATAAAGTTTCTTCTCCACTATATTTGTTAATGTAATAATTAGAAATAAAATGTTTTTGCCTAATTTTTTTTTTAAAGTTAAGTGCCTGCTGCAATATTTTTATTCAAATATGTTCCTGAAAGTCTTCTAGAATGGTTTGCATACCTTTAATATGTTTTCTCTTAATCTTTACAACAAATCTGTAAATTTATTTTATCAAATTTTGAATGAAATCTGTTTGCTATTTTAGTGTTGAAAGTCTTTAATGTGTAGATTATGAACTACATCCGTTATTATTTCTAATGTTATTGCTTTCTATGGTCAAGTTTTTGAAACAATTATTTGGTTTTATGCGGAAAAACACATACATTTTTGAAGTAATCCTTATTTTTTTAATTATTGCTTCGTAATTGCTAATGTTTCTAAAATAAGGGAGAAAAGTAACTTATGTTAAATAGCAAGTGACAAATTCTTATCCTTATTTCTTAAAGAAGGTAAATTACTTTTATTCTCGATGAAAGGACTGGACTAGAATAATAAGATCGACTGATGATAGCTCGGCTCACGGGCATCAATAATATTCATACAAATCATTTTGGGAAGGATAAGACTTTCATTGCTAAACGTCCATTCTGAGAATGGGTTAAATGAGATATTGATTTATTTGTGATATATTTTCGTCAATGTAGAGGTAAACAACGAAAAGGCATTTGCTGTCACTTTTTGCATTTTGTAATTTTTTGACAGGTTTCTTTCTATTTATATTTTTAGAACTATTATTAATTTCAATATTTTTTCATTTTAGTTCATTAGAATAAAGCCTGCTTTTGAACTACAAGAGGATATTTTAGGATGAACCGTGGTTAGATAATCGTTAAGAGATTATGTATTTATGTATGACACAGGATAGATTTATGAAATATAACGTAGACATCAAAATATATATATATATTGGTCAGGTCACCGCATAGAACACGGGAACTGAAAAGTATTCAGAATAAACCCATTAAAAATATCTCATACGTGGATTCTTCACAAGAAAGTGCTTCCCATCGTTGGTGAGGAATCGGTAGCCTGTAGAACAGAGGAACCAAATAATCATTTTACTTATAAGATGCGTCTCATCCTCCTACTCGCTGGTTGGCTTTTTGGCAGATGCATCTCATCCTCCTACTCGCTGGTTGGCTTTTTGGTAGATGCAGTTGGATAATAAGGGTATTGAAGCCAGCAATAATTCTAAAATTTCAGTACCCAGTCAGAAAATAATGAAGGTTATGACGAATTGAACGCGAACCTTATTCATGTACTTGATAGATTTTCATTATTAAAACTTTGCCAGCAATTTTCCCCTTTTCAATACCTGAAATGATAAGTTCATTTAATCATATTTTCTAAATATAATGGTAAGATTTTTTTAAATAATTGATCAATAATCACTAAGAAACTTAGTTTGATTTAAATTTACAAGTTATTCAAAACCAAGGAAGAGATTTTGAAACGCTTGTACAAGATGCATTTATATTTTTATGCAACTAGTTTCAAATGAAAAGAATGAGGAGTTCAAAAAGAAATCGAATTTTGTTAATATACGTTGTACAGGAAAAATATATTAAATTGTTGTACATTTGTTAAATTTTTATTTTTTTGAAATTTCTGAAATTTGCTGCTTTTCTGAGGTTTTAAACATAATATTGTTGGTCTCAAATGTTTCCAGTTTATAATCCTAAATATACATCCTTTATATTAGTATAAAGGAAAGCCTCTCATATTAAAACATTCAGCAGCAGATCTTTTTTTAATTTATTACTTATTATAAATATGATAAATGAACGGAAACAAAATGGAAAATATGGAAAGTAATCACATTTTTGACGATTATAGTTTCAGGAAAAGAAATTTACTTATGTTTTTTCTTCTCTATATCAATTTGTAAAATGTTTCGAGGTATTTGTATATTATCTTCAAAATACAATAGCTAAAAAATGTATTGTAATATTTCTGTATATTCAAACTATAATAGCTGCCCATTATGTGCTGTAAAATAATCTTCTTTCTAACAAAAAAAAAGATGGAAGAAAATGAGTACTTCCGTAGAAATATTTCATTGTTCACTTAATTTGAAGCGAATATCGGACGTGTTTAACAAATGGTCATGTGGAATATCGTATTTTACATTTTATTTCCGAAATATTTTATATTGACATAATTTCTTTAAATGTATAATAAAAGAAAATTAACAAAACATTTCCCGCTCGTCTGGATATAAAAAACATGTTTTAATGTATTCCATCAATACTGCAACTTTTTCTAACTTGAAATGTAGTATATCAGAACGATACCATTTATTCTATATTCGAATATCGAATTTAATGGCTTTATTTGTTGAAAATGAAATGCTTTTTTGAGTGCAGTTATTCAGTTGTTTTAGGAAATATTTATCATAATGTCTAGTCTAAATCAGTCGATCCAAATGAAAAGAACGCTTTTAAACATTTTTCTTCAATGAGTTACTGCGAATTCTAAAAATAAAGTTGGTATAACAATCTTAAGTGAATAAATAATTCATTGTTTGTATTTTGCTACTTCCTTTTCATCGATCCATCATGCAATTTTAAGCAATAAAAAATGGATGTAAGTAGTTTATAAGATATACTGTTGGACATTCTTAAAAAATAAAATTCATTTTTGAGGCATGTGAAGATATAAATTATTGGTCTAGAGAAATTGAAAATTATTGCGCAAATATTTGCAGAAAAGTTTGGATGTAGAGGTTTGAAAATTTCCAGGTAATTATTAAAAATGAACTTCTTTTTGCTTTTATTTCTCGAGAGAGTACATAATTTAATCAGATCTAACTATCGAATTGAGTAGCAAGATTTAAGTGAAAGACGAAAGCCTACTTCTAATTGTGCTTACAGCTCTCATGAATTTCTAATAAATTATTTCATTATTTCATTCAAATTAAACTACTGACTATTGTTGGTGCTTAGAAGTACAATTCTTTAGAACAGTTTTTAGGAAGTTGTACATTGAGTTTCCGTTGTGAATATAATATTTCTTGAGCAAATTTTTTTCTAAATAACTTTTACTGTGTCTGCTAAGTAGGCATTTTTTTTTTTTTTTGCTCTGGTTGCATCATAAAACATCTCATGTCAATTTTATAGTGATGAAAGTATGACGTGAGCAAAATGGGATCTGTAATATGTAGTCATATTTATAGAAGAAAACTTTATTGCTCTAGAGTCATGAAAAATAAATGCGAAGTTTTTGCTGAAAAATGAATTTTTTTTCATCAAAAGCATAATGCTAATTATTCGAACATGGAGTGTGTGACTCAAAAATTACCATATGTCTCCAACTAACAAGGGGAGGGCACGGGTTGAAATCGGAGATGGGGATGAGATTTAGTATAATATTACACATTTAGAATGTTCATTCATGAAAATATCAAAGCGCAATGGCCAGTCAATTTCGAGAAAATGGTCCTCAATCTTTTGCTAAAACTTATATACTAATAACTTGACGCCCATCCGGGTGATCTCGATGGCATGGTTGTCTAGTAACCGACTCGTATGCGAAAGATCAGGGTTCGAACCTGGTTAGGAATTTTTCTTTTTTAATAACTTTTAGTCAATTAAAAATTTACGAATACTCTTAATGTTTTTGATTTTTTTCTTCCAAAATAAATACTTATTATTGAAATAAATAATAAAATTAAAATTTTAAAAGAAAAAATTATAAATACAGATGCTTTTTTTAAGCAAAATAAAATTTAAATTAATTAATACGCTACTTATTTTTATGCAAGGATAAATGTTTATTCTTTTAATACTTAAATTATAATTTAATGTTAAAAGGAAAAATAATTGAAAACGTTACATTAATGGCTACAGATAATTTAACTTGCTTGCTTCATTTTCAAACAATTAATTTTCAAATTCTTGGATTTTAATAATAATAAATTATTAATTCTAACTCAACGAAGCTCTATTTATATCAAAAATTCAAGGGAGCAGCTGATATTTTCTAAATATGTAAGCAAACATCCCCAACTGCAGTAATCAAAAGAAATAGTAGAGAGCAGGTGTTAATTTATTGAATGCGTAGGCAGATGGTTCAAAGCGTATTAAGCGTATACAAAATTCTTATTTAATAGAAAATGATCAAGAAATAAATTCTGGCGAAGATAGTATAAAAATACAATCAATTGTACACCATCAATTGTCATCACCAATTTTTAATAAGATGATAAAGTATGCATGGTACGCTGCCCAACTTTCTGATGAGAGAGATATTTTTAAATGCAAATGAAGTTTGTTTTCCCATATATCTCTTAAAGAAACCTCGCTGTTGAGGACAATCATCATTTATCAGTTGTGCAAGATGTCGGAATATATTTTGTTTCTAATGTTTTTACTATAGTTACCATTCTGGTTCTTGTATATAATCGAAAGTGAATGTATAAAGGATAATTTTTTTTTCGATGAGAGTATTTATAATTAATAATTATCACAATTTGTTATATTTAGTGCTATATTTTAAATATTAAATTACAATTTAAATATTAAAATAATAAACTTTTATCCTAGCATAAAAATAAGTCGCATATAAATTAAACTATCTGTAAATAGTTAATTAAATTTAAATAATTTTATTTTGTTTAAAAAATGCATCTATATTTATAATTTTTCTTTTTAAATTATAATTTAATTTAAATTTTTTTTGATAATATTTATTTTGGATGAAACAAATTAAAAACATATTAAAAGTATTTATAAATTTTTAATTGAATAATAAAAAAATTGAGAAAAAAAAATCCTAGCCAGGTTCGAACCCTGACCTTCCGCATACGAGACGGTTACCTAGACATTCATGCCATTAGGACGGGAGTCAAGTTATCAGTATATAAGCTTTACCAAAAGTTTGAGCACCTTTTTCTCGAAATTGACTGGCCATTGTATTTGAATATTTTCATGAATGAACATTCTAAATCGCTTCCCGATCTCAGGTTTCAACCCCATACCCTACCCTTGTAAGTTTGATCACATTTATCTCAATATGGGGTAATAAATCGATTTTGTTTACTGTCAATGAAATACCTTGCAATAAACCGAGTTCCCTTTTGGCAAATAATGATTTTCTTCCTGCAAGAGATTCATCAATATAGGTTGACTAGAATTAATAAATATGAATGTTGCTATATAGGATTCATCAGATAACGTGTCACGTGATAAAAACATCTCTAATATGTTGTTCACTACGCTGCTCATTTAATTAATTGTTGTACAGAGAGATTTTAAAATTATGAATGGTGAATAATTACTAAGAACATTATTCCAGGGCTTGATATCATTTCGATTAACCTCAAGAACGTTTAATTATTGAATTGTTGAATTCCAGTATATTGTAATTCCTGAAGTCTATAATCTTTCAGTGTTATTCGATTTTCATTTCTTTCGTAAATTCTGCAATATGATGTCATTGGAAATTTCATGAATTTAATAAAATGTGCACGAGAGAAAGTTCTATTGCTTGATCTAATGGCAATGTTTGGATATCAAAGATTTTTTTCATGGTGGTATTTATGTTTATCAAATTTATGTATGTGTGCAACTGACGTAAATACATTCCACCTGAATCGAGCAATAACTTTAAGACAAAAAATCAACAATGCTGTGTCGAGTAAAAATTCATACGTAGTCACAAAAACACTATTCGATTTTTTTTTTCGTAGTTTTCGTTAGATACGAATGTTCAACACACAGATGGTTAAAAAACGAATATAATATTTTCTATTATTAATAATTTTCTCTTATTATCAGATGTCAGTTATTTTAAATTATCTTTCTGCCATAATGTGAGTAATAATTTGCTTCACCTTTAATAAAAGTTCTAGAATATCACGAAGTTATGAAGAGTTATTTAATTTCTCTATTTTGGAAAGTTATCTTAGCTTGCTTAACATCACAAATTAAATCTTCTCTTATATAATACAGATGTTTTTGAGAAACAATTGTTGGGCTTCTTTTATTCATGAAATGAAATAAAATTACTTGTTGATAAACTGATTTTTCAAAACAGCACACGTGCTGAAAATACTTTTTGAAAATGCCATTTAAATATGTAATGGTCAACAATGATTATTCAAAAGAATTAACAATAAATAAATATCTCTTATTGAAATAAATTATAAATATGTTTAAATTATTGATATGTGTTAAAAATAGCGAACAGTTTTGTTTTGTAATTTATAGAATATTATTTAATAAAAATTTAATATTTTATTAATCACAATTGTTACCAGAGATAATAAATGTAAACATATTATTCATAAAAGAAGAAATCAGTGGTCAAAATGGGCTGAACTGCCTAATATTTCCTTTTATACCAACTGGTTTTGCTTTGTTGAGCAAATGAACAAGTAATTGTTATTCGATATGTTTTTTTTACTTGTTTAAATAATAAACACCACGTTTATTTGATATTTTAATTGGTAAACATCAGCTTCATTTTTTAAATTTTTATTTATCTTTTTAAAGAAATTTTGCTCCTGAAGCTTTCAATTTTTTTTTATTTTATTTAGAGTAACCAAATTAAGCAAAGGAAATGGATATGTAAAGTCTGAAAATGTGCGTCTCACAGCCACAATATAAAGTTATAAGAAGATTAAAATTTTTAAAAAAACGCATAATAAAAAATATTACCATAAAAACAAATATTGTAATTACGGTTTGAAAAAGTAGAATAAAAAAATTAGTCCATTTGGTGTTTTCAGTCAAAATTCTTTTCTAGGCTATTTCTGGTGAATGACTCTTTTGGGAAAAAAATAAAACTCTCACTACTAGTTCATGCTAATTTTCAAAAGATAACTTATTTACTTTCTTATTAATAGAATATTTTGCAGTGCGATAAAAACGAATGAGATGAAAGAAAGCAGATAATTCCGTTTTAAACTTTAGAAAAATCACTATTTCATATTTATCTAACGCATCCTTCAATTGCGGCTTCAGTAATTTTAACTATGGTCATCATTTACATTACAGACATGAACAGTAATTGACTATTAAATTTTCCAAAATGTTTCGTATGCAAAAGATGTTCCTGTCAAAACGTATTTTGACTACAATGTAAGAAAGTCTCTAAAAACTTAAATCCCGTGCTGCTCAAAATTTTCTTTTACTGATATCTAAACCAGAAAAGTTTACTATAAATGTCAAAAGAATGTTAGAAAAGTACTCATTTAGTGTAAGTGATAAAGTGCACAAACTATATACCAAAAGTCAATTGTGATGGATTGCGCTTGAAAATGTCAAAAAATATCATGATCTTGCGTTTAAAAGTTCAATAGGAGGAGAAAGAATTTTTTTGGTGGAGGCACGTAGCAGTTTTTTTCTATCTCTGGAACCTTTTGTTCTCGTCTTTTTATTTGAAGTGAGATTTTTTGATCCAAAGCAATCTTGAAACCTTGTTCTTGTTATACAATATTGAACTCAGTAAGGATCTTGACTTATCATAAAAACTTCTAAAAGCCGATCTCCACTTGAAAGGCTCAAAGTATTCCGAAACTTGTCGCCAAGCAAATGTTAAAAAAAAATCAGGATAATTCTTTAAAAAGATATTAAAAAAGCCTTACTATGGTTTTAACCCTATACACACATTATGTTAAGTGCTTAAACATTTACTCTTTAGGTCTAAGATAGTAACCATTCATCCTAGTACACTTTAACAGACTTAAAAATGTTCTTTTAAGCCGTTGGGCTTATGCATTATCCAATTAAATAATTTTTTTTCTGATATAAACATTGTGTAAAGACCAACTTAAATTTTCCTATTTTCAGTCCTTGTATTATAACTTGAAAATTTAATTAACGCTTGAGACATTAAGAACGTTACATAAATTCATATTGCCTACCAACTTTTTTAAAAAAAATCCCCATCATAATTCCATCTATCAGAATCAAATGCTTTAAAAACTAAATAATCGCCTGAAAGATTTTTTCAATCTGAATCAGTTTTCGATAATATTTTACATTTGACGCCTTAAAGAAAAACGATTACTTCATATTTCTTTTATGAGAGGTTATATAATGTGTATTGTAATTTAGTTGAAGAATAGATTTTGTCTAAAGTATCGGCATTGAAGAATACCTCGTATAACTGATATGAAGTTATTGTTTTAAAGATCATTTTGTATTTAAGAACCAGAAAGAATTAAGTCGAAAACACTGAAGTGTCTTGTTCGAAAGTTAGAATTTAATTTGAAATCACAATTTTCACGAACATTTTTCACATAAATTAGTGCACGAAATCAAATTTTTCTTAAAATATGAAATGGAATTTTGAAAAGTTGCACAGTAATAATACATAAATAATATAATTCAGATGTGTGTAGTACTAATAGGAAAATTTTGTCAGAGGAGTAAATTAATTCTTGTTTTAAAAAAAATAAAGACTACGCAAAGAGTGCAATGTTTTCAGAAATGAAATTGGTTTACTTGAAGCGCATTTAAGCTTTCACTGCGTATCAAAATCGAAAACAAAAATCATTCTAAAATTCCGTTTGAAACTCGGAGCGTGACAAATTTTTCAGAACATAAATCGTAGCTTAACAGGCTACACCATTTTTCTCAATTTTAAAGTTTTTAGAAAAGGGCGAAAAATTCACTTTTATCATAACTAATACGAACACAATTTTTTTGCATCTGGTATGAACATGAAAACGTACATCGGTTTCGGACAATAAGAGAAAAAAAAAATCTGCCTCGAATGGGAAGATTTTTTTTTTTTTGTACTTTTGCAAAATTAGAAAATTGAGGTAGGCGTACTTGTTAACAAATGATACTCAATAATTCACTTCTGGTATGGTATTTAATAGTTCCGTAAATTTTGTAATGTCTTCCAAATATCAGAATAACTATGAACATAATACTAATTTAAAAAAAAACACATTCAGAATTAAAAGAAATTGTAGAATGTCCACTACATAAACCCAGGGGGGATTAAATTAATTTATTATATAAGCTCAGGATAATAAAACTAATTTTAGTGACTCTGAAAAAAGATCAATGTTCATTCCACACAATTTCATTTCTTATCAAACATAATAAAGCATGATGCTTCTAAGCAAGCAACGTATTAAAGATATTCGATTTTACTATATAAAGGGAAAAGGCATTATGGATGAGATTATTATTTAAAGCTATACTGAGAAAAAAGTATCTCGCTAATCTTTGTTTCCTTTTAGTGCTTAATCTTTGTATCTTCTCTATACATAATCACGGACACTCGAATTAAAACTGTTAGTCGTTCAACTCGGATTGAAACAAATTGTGATTTGTTAAATATATGCTGAATGAACGGAAAAAAACTTTCAACTATCTATTGAAGTGAGAATATAAATGAAAATTGTTAACCTCACCTCATCGATGTTTCTTCAATCCAATGTAAAAAATTTAAATAGTTTACAATCTCATAATTATTATTCATGCTTAGCTGTCTTCGCACACACAAAACGAAAACTAAGTCGATTGATTAAAGCCATATTTTGGATTTTGCATCATCGGAGATATTTTTAAGTTTCATCCAGCGTTAGACTCAATGAGCAAATATATATGCTAAATGACGCAATAGACCACAGTGTTTTTGTAGCATAAAATAAAATACAACAAAAAAACTGTACTGTAATACAATAAAACACTGTAGCAGATTTATTGAGAGATTATTATAAATTTGTTTCAAGTAAAAATGATTTTAACAGGTTTTTCAAAAATTTATCGCAAAATTTTTATGAAGATGAATGTTTGACAATAATTATAAATGGTTTGTGGAAATTCAGGACCATGATATAAACTTTTGCCCTTCATTTTTCATCTAAAAGTGAGCAGTCGTTTTTCTTTTTAATCAGTATTCAATAAATTCTATATTGATACATACAGGAAAAAAGACGCTGTACAATGAATTGATACAAAGAAAATATTTTGTTACAAAATTTTCAAAGAGGGAAGAGATGATGGATGATTTGTTTATTGTTCATGTTTGGAAGTTTATAAAAACGCTTTGAACTCGGGTGTTGTGATATTGCTGTTGGCTGTCGATAGAAATGTTTTTGATATGGTAGACACATTGAATTTTTACCTTGCTATTTCATCCGTGTTAGAGCAAAATCGGGAAATTGCACCTTGATTTTTATGAAGAGAGGAATTTTCCTTCTTAAGTGTGAGATAGAAGTCTAAATAAATATGTGCTGTATCACTTTGGAGAAATATTAAAAATAAAAATTCGAACTAAAAAAGAAACTGTGTAAATTTCTGAAACCTTTTAATTGATTGTTATTTCTTCAGATTCTTTCTGTGGCCCCTTAATTTTCAGAATAAATATGATTTAAAGATTTAATTTAGGGTTTTCATTAGATATGAAAGACTTATGCCTGGAAGCTTGTTTACTCTTTACTTTATGTAAGATTATATAAAGTGCTATTAAATTGATTTGCATTTCTGATTTTACTTGTAAACGTTTAAAGGGCAGAAACTACCGTCTTATGATAGTTAAAGGGAGCACAACTTTTAATTTAATTTTTAAGGAAGCCCAAAATTATTTTCTTCTAAGGAAATTAGCCTAATTTTCCAATCTTCATAACAGTTGAAGGACTCATTCATAACAAACCAAAAATATCATAAAAATGCACTGTAAAAAAAGCACTCATCTGTGCAGCGCAAAACATGCAAATTGTTTCATAAATGTTTTGTTTAGGAAAGGTTAGTACATTAAGAGACTTGAAAATGCTAAATAATTAAGTGGAATGACTATTTCATATTTATTGAATGTTTGAAAGATAAGTGTGTTGTGCGATTTTATTAAATTTATTGTTCATTATTTTATGGATATATTCCGTAAATCCAGAAATCTTAATATATTTTTGGGAGTCAAATTTAATTCAAGGACAATTTTTACAATGTAAAAAAAAATTATAACCATGAAATAAAAACTCAAATAACATTGTTCATTACCTGTTATATCATGAATGCAGGGAGAATGATTAACTAATGTAATGCTTTCAGAGCATACGCGTTTAATAATCTTAAATATTCCTTTCCTTTCCAATCAGGTCCACAACCAAAAAGAAATTTGTTGAAGCTGATTGTTCAGAAAGTAAATTATGTTTAAGAGTTTTATATAAAAAAACCCAATATTTAACATTGTTTTCGAAAAATTGAGAGAATGAAAATTAATACTGTGGCTTTACTGTCTGTATCATACTATTAATAAGAATTGCATTCTATTTATTCTTCCTTGCTGCTTCATGGTTCTAAATCTGAGTTTTCAATTTTTATCACAATATCTGAAATTTTACGAATAATCGAACACAAACAATTATTTTAATTTTTAACCAACCCCTAATAAGAAAAAAGCAAGCACGACATGCGTTTAAAAGTTTATACAAAATGTTAAAATCGAGATCAATTGATTGATATCAGAATTTTATAGAATTTTAATTTAAATTGGTAATTTTCTGGAAACAAGATTTTTAAGTAACTTTATTTAAATAAATATTTCCACTTTAAATGCATGGTTCTCTTCCATCCATTGTAAACTTTCTTTTTTGATTACATTTCTTAATTGTAATCATCTTACCAATGGAAATTCATTTAATCTTTTGGTTATAGAACTGCCGAAAAACATAGAACTTTCAGTGGCTGTAACATTTATACGTCCCCCCCCCCTCCAAATAAAAAGACCATAGTCATGTATCTCAGAAAGAAAGTATGCTAGACATTTTAGTACTCTTGTGATCCTCTCCAGGCATTTGATGTCGTCGTATATGAAAACATCTGATGAAGAAAATGTTATTTGGGCATTAAAACGAGCCAGCTTTGACACAAAATCAACCTCAGAATTAAATAACGAGAACGGGGAAAACTTTTATTTTATGTAACTCTATTAAATAATGAAAGTGACTTGTCGAGGCAGAAATTTTTCTTTTTCTTCCAAGATGATTTCTTGCAGTAATTAGGAATTATTTTATTGCTCTGTTCTTAAAGGCTGAAATTGAATCATTTGAAATTACATTAATTTCAGCATCTAAGAATAGAACTGTAGGAAGAATTACTGTAATGAACGCATTTATTTTGTAACAATTAAATTTTGTCAAACATTGATTTACCTGCTAATGAATGGCATGTGGAGTGGGTTTCTGTTACCTGACATTCATGTTTACAACAAGATAATTTATTTTAAAATATGCTCAGGACATTCTGAGTAATCTCGCTTTGTGTTCACGTGGAAGCCCGGCTCTCTTCGTCTGTTTAACGAAATCTGCATGAAAACTGTAACAATACCTTCTTTATTTTTAGATCTTGTTGGCCTGATGATGGAATCTGGCCTTCAGAAACAGAATAAAGATTTGATTGAGTGTGTGGGGGGGAGGGGTGTGTTAGGGACCACAATGACCTTGATGAGTTTTTGATATGATTCCTGAATAGAAGCTTACTTTCACCAAAGTTCCATCCAAATGTGTGCCTTATGTGCATTAAATCGGACGTCAAGGATCAAACTTTCTTCCGCTGCTTGTGATCAGAAATTTGGAAAGTGCAGATGGAAAAGTCGTCCTCGTGATTTTGACAATGATTCAGAGCTATAAAATCTTTCACAATATAGCATTTCCGTTAATCTGACCAGAAAAAATTAAGAAGTCCCTTTGTTTACTGAAATAAACTCATTGTTGTATAAAAAAATACTATAGTTTAAGGCAAATATCTTCATACATTTTTCTCCTTAAGCTCATTTAACTGCCTTCATATTTAAGAGTAGAAAGTTGTAAACGCATCTGAAAGATTGTGCAGCACGAGGAAATTAAAGCAATGGGGAAGTTTTTCAACTCGGACGCAAATCGGGTTTTCTCCACATTTTAAAAATGTATATGCATTTTTGATACAAAATAGCTTATTTTTTTCCCTCCAAACTTATGCTGGATTTGTTATACTTTTATAAGGTAGTTTTGTTCCAAAAATTAAAAGTGCATTATATTTGATTTTTTTAGATTAATTCACTCTTCTTCGATGTCTCATTTTCTTCAGATTACTATCTTCATACCTTCAATTTTACTTCTATATAAGGCTTTGCGTTTTGTTTCTTAAAGTAGCACATTTTTTGAAAGATTTTTCCCTTCGTTTCTCCATTCTTAATAAGAAAAAAATTCCTGCAATCGGCTGATCTAAAACATAATTTAGAGAGAAAAAAATTTAGTTTTTTGTTATGAATCTAGTACTATTCTTTTTCGAACTATGCATTTACTAAATAGAGCTTCTGCTGTTGAAATGTCAAGAATTTAGTATTAAAAATATGAGCATGAAAATAATATTTCTAAAAGTGAATGAAAACTTTATAATATTTGGACAGTACTTTATTCTGAAAATGAATCAGATATATGCAGTGTTTCGCTCTTAGTCATTTTACAATTTTAGGCTTGCATACGATTTCTAATGTTTCTGATTTATAAGGATGTAGGATGATCAGTCATCAATATTGCAACATAATCGATTTTTAAGTAACATTTCCTATCAGAATATGGATACATTTTTTTTTACAAAAATAATTCATTTAATAAACTTTTTAAAGTTTTATTTCTTCGCAGAGTCATAGTTCTCTAGAAAATTGGACACATTTTAGAATGTCGCAATTATTATTACTCATCCACCTGTAGAAAAGGGATCTGCTGATATTTACAGCTATGTAATATCCTCTCGGCCTAAATACGCATCGCAGAAAACAGGAAAATATAAATTGATACATTGTTTTATAACAGTTCACGATTAATGCAGTTGCAGTTAATAGGAACGATTATGCTAATACGTGCTTTGTCTATGATGACGACTTTCTTTTTGTATTATCTTCATTCAATTCATAATCCGTATAAGAAATCTTTTTGCTTTGTGCATTATTTTCGCACTAAATTGATTGAATTTTAACAGTGATATTAAAAGTACAATTACAGAACTCCACTGTAAATTCAATAAACTGATATACGAATACATTTAAAAGGTCCTCATTGTGCATTACGGCATTAATATGTGACTAAAACTTCAATTACAGGAGATGAAACTGAATTGAGGTGAAATTGATTTGCCCAATGAAGTGACAAGAAGAGACTGAATCTTCATGGATATCAGCCTTATAAAATAGAAAACGGACGAATGACGTATTATGAATACTTAATAATTCCTTAAAGTACTAAAGGAGGTTACATAAATATGGTTTCTGTACAATATATAAAATAATTCCTTTGAAAAGGATTTCATCTTTAAGGATACATAAGACAACTAAGTTCTTAGCGATACGAGTAATTTCTCGTATTTGACGTACTAAGGAAATATCGTTTCAGGTCCCACCTAAATGATTAAAGTATGTTCACTGGAAGAACTATTATAGGGGATTTTGAATACTTGAAAAAGTAGCAGAAAAACTGTACAGAACAAAAATTTTCTTTCATAAAATATTCCTATCTAACAGTGACGATATACATAAAATAACTGTGATTCCTTTTTAACCTTACTTAAATTGCACTCCTGAATATTGATCAATGTATACTTAATTAAGATTGTTAACAGTTTTTCCTCCCCTATTCTACTATAGAAATATTTGTCTCTCAACTATCCAACGTAGAAAAGTTTTATGTTTTTCTTACCCGTTAGACAACGAATATGTGACAGAATAAATGTATATAAAACATGATTAAATATTAAAATTTATTTGAAACTCGTATATTACATATAAAAACCTATTATTTATATTTAGCATTGCCATTTTCTGTTGTACTATTTTCTTAAACATGAAGCGCGTAGATGAAATTTTATTTCCTTAATGCTGCTTTCAACTTTCGGAACAATATTTCTGCTTGCAGCACTCCGCATCAAAGGCGGAAAATCGAAAGGTGATTTTAATATGTGCAGAAAGCATGATTTTGAAAGCACTCTAATGTGTATAAGCAAAATATGTAGAAACTACCATTTTCTTAGAAAGAGAGCATGCATCAATGTAATATTTGAAATAAAGCAGCATGTGGATGGAACTTTGAAAAAAAAATACTGTCTAGAAATTTGAGAAATTTTGAAAGGCATATTTATTTAGAAAGCTTCTTGAAGAAAGCCGCTGTTACAAGACGAGTGTCACCTACATGAGTTGATGAAAACATCTAAATTTTGCAATTTCTTTTGCTTTCTGATCATCGAATCTTTGTCCGGATGATTGCTGATTCCTTGAATCTGAGAAAATGTTCTAGGAACTAAATTCTGGCATAATATTCGGTGTTAGAAAAACGGTTCACTAATCCTTTTATAAATTATCATCTAGTTTCTAATCATGACCCGGTCACTGTTTGATCACGCATTCTACTTAACTGATTCATCTCCTGTGTCGTATTTTTTCTTTTTAAAATGCAAAATGACAGTGCCTGGGTAGCACTGGGACAATATGTAGATGATAAATAAGAAACTACGGGACAATGGTGATATTGACTTCTAAAAGCATCTACGGATATTTTGAACAATTAAATTAGCAACTGGACAGGCATAATATTGTAAGTAGGGAACAGTTTGTAGGAGAAAAGGATTGACATTCCTTAAGACTTGCAAATTGAAGTTTTTATGACATCAGTTTGCGTATTTTTTGAATAAAAATATAATTATTTTACTTATTATATTATTCACTTTTGTAATTCATTCATTGTTGCAATACATTTTGTCCTTTTATATTATATTTCCTTTTACTGGATGCTTTCAAAATTATTGATAATTTTCATTAGGCAGACAGCATCGGATTTTATGTATGGACACGTTTTAATATACCATCATTTATTTTGAAAGAAACAGTTAAAATGGCTTTTTATATTTTGATATTTAAAAAGTTCATTTATTGAGGCATTTTAAATTGAATTTATCAATCTAGTATTAACAGTAGTTAACTCTTTAACTTGTCTGAAAATACAGCTATATATTTCCATTCTTAAGAGTATCGGAACTGCTTACAAATAATGACGTATCCAAATCGGAAGTGTGAAATTAATTAATTATACTTTATAATTAGGAATCTAAATAAAATTACGAATAGAATCAAATGATTGGAATATTGAAGTTATTTTCAATAATTACATTACTAAAGACCTCTTTTTAAAAGCAATTTAAATATAAATAGCTCTGATTGCTCTTGCCTAAATACAGTTGTTGTGGAACTTGGTTCTATTCTTTATCAGGCATGCTTGTACTCAATACCTATTAAGAAGTCTAGCAAGCATAATGTCCCTTGGTGGTCAATCGAGATTGGCTGTGCGAGAAAGAGGCTTAATGCCTTTAGGTGTAGATTTCAGCGTTGTAGGAATCCAACTGTTAGAGAGATATATAAAGACAAATATTTTGAATACAGAAAAGATTTTAATCAAATACCTACTGATGCTAAATCTGATTCTTGGAAGAAATTTCTTTTGACCATTGATGTTCAAAATGTGTGGAAAAAGGTTTATACATATGGTGTTAAAAGAGAATTCATGAAAAAAATTGAAATAACTGGTAGTAATCTAACCACGGGAGAAACAACCACCTCTTTAGATAAGACAATACATGCTGTGCTTCAGAAATCCTTTCCTTCTGATTCAGAGGAAAATGGCAATCACTTACAGAAAGTGTATCGTCAGACCGCGCGTTATGCTTCCTCTTCCCTTATTGATCCTTCCTTTTCTTGTGATGAAGTTAATACAGTTGTTTCTATGCTGAAGCCTGGCCACGGTGGCCTGGTGGTAAGGTCTCGGCTTCGGAACCGTCGGGTTTCAGGTTCGAGGCCCGATTCCACCGAAGAACCGTCGTGTAAGGGGGTCTGTTGCACGTTAAATCCGTCCTGACCAAACGTCCTCCCGCTGGTGTGGTGTGGTGTGGTGTGGAGAGGGGGTGCCAGCTCAGGTGTCATCCTCGTCATCTGACCGCGATTCAAAATTACGAGGTCCGTCCCAAAATAGCCCTAGTGTTGCTTCAAACGGGACGTTAATATAACTAAAACTAAACTAAACTATGCTGAAGCCAAATAAATCACCTGGTCCGGATTCTATTTCAAATGAGATTATTAAACAGTTTCACTTGGCATTCCCTTCTTTTCTTCATAAACTTTTTAATGTTTGCCTAGATGCAGGTATTTTTCCACACGCTTGGAAACTTGCCCTGGTGATTCTTATCCCCAAAATAAATGAATTTAGAATTCCCCATTTGGATAACCTTAGATGCTTAAGCTTACTTCCGGCCCTTGGTAAATGCTTAGAGAAACTTTTTGTTAACAGGATATGCTGGTATCTGCGCCGTGGAGACTTTTTTCTTGTGATCAGTATGGTTTTACCCCTCAAAGTACTGAAGACGCTCTTTTACGTTTGAGTGAGATTGTTCAGAGAGGTAAAAAGAAACATTTACACTCAATCTTGGTTTCTCTTGATATAAAAGGTGCTTTTGACAATGCATGGTGACGTTGCATTCTGAATCTCCTTAAAAAAGCGGATATTCCTATTAACATTTTTTCACTTGTTGCTGACTTTTTAAATGACAGAATGGCCGAAATGCCGAAACTTCAGCAATCCGTCGTCTTGAAAGGGGTTGCCCTCAGGGATCAGTATCTAGATCTATTTTTTGGAATATCATTATCAATGATCTCCTATCTAAACATAAAAATCTGGCCTGCTGTGACATCATAGCTTTTGCTGATGACATCCTAATTTGTTTCCAACGTAGGGATCTTCCAGCTACTTTCCTATACGCACAGGAAACTTTGAACCTCTCTTCTGAATGGTTAAAAGGTTTTTAATTAGACTTTAATCTAGAAAAAAACCCAGAGTCATGGCTTTTGAAAAACGAAACATTTGCTATGATGCATTTCAGCTATATCTCGACGGAGCTCCCTTGATTATGGTAAAGCAAATGAAGTATCTTGGGGTTCTTCTTGATAGTAAATTTTCATGGAAGCAACACTTAATTTATGTATCAGAGAAATGACAAATTACAGCGTGGATTAAATCGGATTGCACGCAACACGTTTGGTATAAATTCCAACGTACATTCGCTCATTTATAAACAAGGAATCGAACCCTTCATAATGTATGGTTCTAGAGTTTGGGGTGCGGCGTTTAAAAGGAAGGTGAATTCTAAATATCTGCGACGCATACAAAGAAGGATACTTTTGCGGGTCATACGCGGATATCATACCATAAGTTACGAGTCAGTTTATGCAATTTCTGGCTTCCCTCCAATTGATATTGTTATTCTTCATAATATTGCTTATAAGGAAAATCTCTCTGCTTCTTACATCTCTAATTATGATTATATTCTGTCTCCATCTCTTCTCTCACATCTCTCAGAGAGAACCACTATCAATATTATTCAATTTAGTGATAAAACCAAGGATGTTTTTCCTGTTATTTGCTATACTGATGACAGTAAAATTGATGGTAGAGTTGGTTTCGCATTAGTTGTTTTCAGAAGTGGTATTGAATCCGAGCACTTTCAATTCAGAATTCGTGATGAATGCACAGTTTTTGTAGCTGAACTCTTATGTTTAAACTTCGCCATCAAATGGATGGCTGAACAAAATAGTGTAATTTCAGACTATCTTATTTGTACCGATTCTCTATCATCCTTGGATTCTCTGGAGTGTATTTCTTCGTCTAACAACATAATCGTTGAAATCCAAAAGCAAATTAAAAGCCTGAAAGATAAAAATATCTCAATAGTTTTTGGATTTGTTCGTTTACACAAGGGCATTTATGGAAATGAGCGGGCCGATTGGCTTGCAAAAGCTGCCACTAAGCCAAAATCGACATTTATGTTAATATTCTTAAATCCTTTTACAAGAAGATTACGAAAGAAAAAATGGTAGAGTCTTGGAATCAAGAATATCTCCTTTCAAATAAAGGGAGCTTAACAAAGAAATTTTTTCCATCCATTAATAAGAGACTGTCATGCCATCATTTTTATATTAATTACAAAAAAAAACAATTTCTAACTGGTCATGGTAACTTTAAAAGTTATTTGTACAAATTTAATTTGTTTCCGTCATCTTCCTGCGATTGTAATATTGGTGGGGAGGAAAATGTTGAACATGTGTTCCTTCTATGTTCCAAGTTTGTCAAAGAAAGACAGATCCTAAGACTGGCTCTCAAGGACATGAAAATAAATTGGCCCCCAGAGTCTCACCAACTTATTTCCACTAGAAGTGCTTTTGAAAATTTCTGTAAATTTTTTGTTGACATTGTAATCCTTCATAACTGTTAAATTTTCTTCTTTTTCTTTTTGTAATGTGTTACATACTTAGTTCTGTAAGCCCCGTGTGATACTTTGTGGTGCACGGGGGATTTATAAACGTTCAATAAAAAAATAGCTTGAAAAGTTGACAGTGTAGAAGAATTCGCTATTTATACCAATTTCAAATTTCGTCAGGTCTAAGATTCGTTACATTGATAAATTTTTTATTCTCGAACTAATTTTGATGAATATTTGATATATCCAGTTCTTTCGTAATTACTTGTAGTTCATATTTTTATTCATTAATTTATTCATTTCATTATTACTACTTGTAATTTTTCAGTTGTATATAGACTATATATTATATATAATTTTTATATAAAAGAATGGGAGCACTCTTAGTAACAAATAATTTAGTTTACTTGTATTCTTTCCTTTAGCTGTTATGAAATTAAAACGTAGTGTACTTATTAAACACAGGACAGCATAAAGAATTAGTCGAAATTTCTCTTTGTACTAAAAGAAACTGTAGAAGAAAAATATAGAAATGATCTGAGCATCTACAAGGTATTCACTCTAACGTATGAAATCAAACTTATTTCGCTTGAATGTATATATATTCAACATTACATGCTCTTTTATTTTACTATCCTAGGAACAACCATTGTGATATAATTTAACTTTCATCATAAAAAAAAAGACTATATATTATTATGACAGAAAAAAATTCGCCTTCCAAAGGACATAGAAGTTCTGAAAGTAAAAATAAGGGAAATTGTTTTTATTTCAGAAATAATATGCTTAACGTTTGACCCTGGATGAATGAAGTTTGTTTTATGTGCAAAACTTGTATCCCATATAAGACCTGCCAGTTTTTTCTCAGATGCATTTTGGTTAGAGTGATCGTTAAATTTCTTTTAGGAGGCAACAATAATACCCCTGGATGCACCTCAATACTTCAAGCTGGTTATACGACTTTTAGAGAAGCAACACAGTTTAGCACCCATAAATCAAATGTAAAGTGCCGTCTTACATGGTTGAAACAGCTGAGAGAAAGACTAAATTAGGCTTATATATTTTATTTTTATGCAATTCAGGCTCATATGTGGAATCAGTTGAACTTCTATCAGGAGAATAAGTTGTCATTGTAATTTTACCTTCATTTAAAGCTATTTTACGTAATAATCTTCTTGATAGGAAGGCTAAACATAGCAATAAAAACAGGTTGTCTAAAAAAATATAATTAGGTATATATGAGGGAATAAAAATGGCGGATAAACCCCAATGGAAATACTGAAAAGTGATAGCAGGGGTCGAAACAGTGGTTAATCCCTTCGCTTACAATGACATGTCTGACACTTCATCGAATTACTGAAATCTGAAATTAAGTGAAAATCACTTGCGGTGTTTTTGTGGCACCAATGGAACGTTCACATTCGAACTATTTTGTTGTTTCTTTGACAATAGCAAAAATATATGTTGGATGAACAATGAATTGAACTCCTCAGCGATGAAACAATTTATCATGCAAAATAGACTTAACACTACAATTAGATGCTTCTCAGCCATAGACAATAGTATCAGTGTTAGCCTCTAATGCATTTTACACATTGTCTTCCTCAGAGGGGGAGTATCTATATATCGATCGTCAACTGCCTTCCCTTTTCCTTCCACCTTTTAATGACACATAATCGCTCAAATTTGAACACACTTTTCCAAAAATCTAAGTTTGAAATGTTCTCAATATATTCGTCAAGTAGTCCGTCCATTGTTTTCAGATTCTGCTTCCTGTTCATATACTGTGGTGTTCTTTATCTACGTCGTTGCACTTCGAATGAGAAAATTGGAAGTTTCCTCTCCAGCGGGTTGACGAACAACACCGCCTTTGGCATTTAGTTTATGGGTTCTTGCATAATACTCGTTCCTTTAGATTGTATTTAATATCCCAACACGTTTAAGCATATATTTTGGGAACACTCATTATACAGAATAGTTATAATTAAACTTCCCCTATAAACAGCATCGTACAATGCAAACGGATAAACGGATTGCAACGTACTTTGGTATATAGGCTATAAGAGAGATGCGCTGACGGAACTTTGAAAAAAATTTTGGTTCCAAAATCTCTACCAAAGGGCGTCTTTTCCGGAAAAACATTAAATTTAACACAATAAACGGCCAATACGGAATACAGAAACAATATTAAGAACCCAGCACAAGAATCACCTCAGGGGCTCATCTTCTTTAGATGGGTACGGGTGTCCCAATTCCGAGGTTCCCAGGGTTCTTTACTCATTTTAAGCTTACTCTCCCCTCCACCTTTTGCTTTTCGCTTTCATTTTCTTTCCTTCGAGGGTAAGCGAGAGAGCTCTCCATGAGAAGCTATCGCCGCTCTGTTTGCTTCCTGCTTCTCATGGACTAAGATAAGCGCCGAGGCTGGGAATGGCCAGAGCCGGTGGCTGCCTTCCCTTATTGGACTCCGTGGTGGGCGGTGCTGTCGAACCCCGATGTGTTGGTCATGCGTGGCGACCTATTAGACGGGGGTGCACTGTTGTCCCCGGTGTATGAATCGGCTGGTACCTAGTCACCTGAGTGGCT
>JAPMOR010083708.1:495926-560344 GCA_026543865.1 Argiope aurantia | reverse complement strand
TAGTCACCTGAGTGGCTAGTCTGCTAGGGATCAAGCGAAGGGGTTACACGCTTTGTTCCCCCAGTTTGTGAAGTCGTTTCTGCTTCACCTGATTTAACTGGTTTTAAACTTGTTACGCACACGAAAAATTTGATAAAAGCTTCTCCTGTTAAAACAAAAAAAATTTACCAAGGCTGAAAAATTTCAAAATTTTATATCGTATCGCCTCGTCAAAATCTCAAAAAAGGTACTTTACAAAATACTCCAGTTACTCCAGTCTATTCCAAAATACTCCAGTCTATTCAAACCAAATTGCTTCCTTCGGCTGACGCTGTTATTCCTTCAAAAGAAACAAAAGTAAAAAAATCTCGAGAATCTGATGCTGATGCCGAGATGAGCTCCACCTCTGTGTCAGATGGTGACACATTAGAATATAACATGTCTGAGGACTTGGAGGACTCCCCAGAAGTGATTAGCTTTCCACCTCCTTACAAACCCAAAAGAGAAAAAAGAAAGTATATTATTACGACAAAATACAAAAATGTAAAAAATATTTAGCATTTTGCTTAATTTTTTTCTTTAACATTGTTATTTTTTACCATGAGTTTTCTTTCGGTTTTTATCGCTTAACACAATTTCGTATGTTTTTAATTGTACATTGTTTATTTATGCAGTATTTAATCCTTTAATCTATTTACTTTACATCTGTTGCTCTAATTTAGATTTAATGTTTTAGATGTATTTTGCATCTACAGTTTAGTAATGCGAAAAAAAGACTAACTGTATTTTTCCAATTATAAATTGTATCGTGAAAAATTTAAATGTTTTTGGAATTTTAACATCTTTCATACAACATCGACATATATTTGAACACCACTATCTTGTTTATCGACCATACGTTTGGCGCAGTATAGCCAAGAGTGGCTCTTGCGCCAATAAAACCAACCGACCAGCACAAAATTATGAATAATAAATTGTAAAACTGGGAAAAGCTGTCAGTTCTAGGAAAAAATGTCGAGATTTGCATGCTTGCGAAGAAGAGGAAGCTCTATGCAAAGCAGGTTATGGTAATAAATGTTTGAAGGCATTGTCATGTTTTATGTCGATGTTTCCGGCGGTCATGATGGCGGTATCTTATTGCGACGTTGAATGGCTTAAAGAAATCCATAACGCTTCATGTGTGAAGCATCACATCTCGCCATTTACGATTTGTTGTTGAGCACATTGTCCATTGACTTGAAGGTGAATGAGGGTGGTCACATGGAACACCTTTCCCAACATCATTCTGGACACAATTAACAACTGTTCCTCTTGTGCAATTTCGTTCTAATCTTTTCTTGTTTCTGAAAACTGAATTGGATTTTTTTTTACTCAAACTGCATATTGTTATTTTTTCCTTACCTTTACTTAATATGGTTCAACGACAAGCTGATCAGAAACTAGTCAATAGATGTTAATATTGTTTCTGTATTCCGTTTTGGTCATTTATTGTGTTAAAATTAATGTTTTTTCGGAAAAAACGCCCTCTGGTGGACATTTTGGAACTATTTTTTTAAAATTCTTGGAGAGCATTACATGTATAGTCTATATACCAAATTTCGTTGCAGTCCGTCACCCGTTTGCTTTCTATCATGCTGTTTATAGGGGAAGTTAATTATAACCACACTCTATATCACATTCTTTCTTTTTAAATTACTCCAGCGACTGATTCATTTTAAGGTGATGAATTCAACTATATAAATTGTAATTATATATAAGCCAAATTTTTCGTTTGGTATGAAACTTGAAATTCAAAACATGAATGCAACAGGAAACAGCTTTAAATTTAAATTTGTAACTTGCTTATTCATTACATTAATTGCTTCATCTATTCAGAAAACACTTTATTAAAACCACTTCTTGAAAGTAAGCAAATAAAGAAACAGAAAGTAAGAGTTATAAAACGTTATATAAACTAATCTCATATATTTGATAGAAACTTTTTAAATCCCTTTAAAAGTATGGATTCTACCTTCTGTCTCTTTAAATTTTTCAAAATGATGCTATAGCCTTGAATCTTAGTCGCATATGCGAAAAAATGCAAAAAATATATCTCGTGAAACTTTCACTCAAAACACAGTGTCAATAGATAAGCACAGTTATAAAGTTTTCGTTTGAGGCTTTTCAGTTAAAACCTACTCTCTTAATTTCATTTTACTATCTGAAGTATCGTTTTCCAATTCTCAATTATTGGAGTTTCAAAACAGTTACTTCCTCGTATGGAGATGCAAAGGAAAAGAACAATATTGATTAGAAGCGTTTTCACCTGTGATATTGTACTTTTTGCTAATCCTTTGTTATTTAAATTTAAATTAATACATTTTATTAATCCTAATTGTCTATTGAAAACGCGTGGACTTCGAGGGATCTTTCGCGGTGACGGCTTATTTTTAAATTTGTGGATTCAAAAAAAAAAAAAAAATCGTAGGTCGATAATTTATTTTAAAATAAATTCAAGTGCTGCATGAGTTATTTTCTTTTTTAACCTTAGTGCTTATATCTTGATTTCATTTGCTTTAATTGAACATTCATTGATGTTTCGTTTACTTTGAGGAAACGGAATGCCAGAAAATCTAGTTAGTTCTTAAAGAGAATTTCTTTCTTCTTTGTTTTAAATAATTTTTTGTCTAATTTAAAGATTATAGAAAAAAATATCCAAAAAAAATTCTTAGCTCTGTTTTAGGACATATATTTTATGTTTTATTATTTAACATTAATAACGAAGACAAAAATGAAGGTAATCTTAATTCTGCATTGAAATATTTATTAAAAAAAATGGAAACGACAAATGCAACCGTTTTATAAACTTCAACAAATAAGTGCATTATTTAAGAAGCAGTTGCAGTTTGTTATTGCAGCCAGTGTACCATTTCAAAACGAAAGTATTTTTAATACAAATATTTGCAGGAATCGAGGAAAAAATTTATCTGTATTGCATCAAAATATATTATTGTGGATGTTAAAACTGAAATTAGTTATATATATAAAGTCATGTAATAAAAACTATATGCTCCGATTTAAGACAGATTAGAAATTAACTTTTTATGTATAAATATGGTTATTTTTTAAAATTCAGTTTGCATTATTATTTTATAGAAGTGCATTATGTTCAAAACTTTCATGAAATTTACATTTTATAATCTGCAGTTGACGTAACTAAAGTTAGTGATATTGTTTGGAAAAAACATATAAAAAATTAAAGCTCTGCTAGCATTATTGTTTTTAATCCTTTACAAACTTTAAGTGCGTTTTTCTCACACTTATATTTTTGTTGGTGGAAGTGTTTTCTTTTCTTCTAACTTTTTTTATACTTTTTTAATTATTTTAACTTATTTTCATTAGTTGGACTTTTAGAAATAAAGGTTAGAATGGAATTGAAAATCTGTCTCTTTGTAAAAATTTAATAATATTTTTAGAAATACCTGAAAAAAATTGAAATAAAAAATTTACCAAATTTGACATTTCAAAGAAATAACACATTCTCGGGCCCAAATCCGTGCCAATTCTCACAGTACATATACAGTGTACACCATAAATTCGTGCAAACTTAAAAAAATCACAATAAAAATGTAATGCTCGAAATAAGTTGCAGTTTGCCGATTATGTTTAAAATGTCTTTAGATTTTCTTCCCATTAAAAGTGATTTCAAAAATAACCAATAGATGAATCTCAAATAGGAAACCGAGACGGTTAATGCATATCAATCTATATCTATACTTATAATAAAGCTCAATGTGTGTGTGTGTGTGTGTGTGTTGGCGCTCTACAGGCCAGACTATTCAACCTACAACTACCAAATTTGGCACGTGTATACCTTGGAGGCCGGGAATGTGCACCTGGGGGTTGTTTTTTCGAATTTTTTATTAGAATTTTATTTATTTAAAAATTAAGCAAAATTTTGACGTGTTTCTACTATAACTTCCGAAAATATTACCGCACAAAAAAGATTTTTACATGAAGTTAAAGATCAAAAATTTATCTTTTAAATGATACTAATGTTTTAATCTTAACATTAAATTTCTATTTTTAATGAATTTTTAAATAGATATTTTAACTATGTTTTTCAATAATTTTTTTCGTCAAAAATAAAAATGAGGATTAAGCACGTTTCGCATTCAGGAGAAAAAAATAGCTTTTTTCAAAGTGTTGCCATCACATTGATTAAAGCTCTAACTGAAAATAAATTAAATCTTTTTGGAAATGAAATCTGCAAAAATATAATTTTCGTCACGTGTCTGTAGGAAATGAAACAAATATGAAATATTATTTTTTCTAAAAAATAAATTCAAGAAAAATTCTTTTATGATCTTTTACACTCTATATATTATTAATCCAATAAATCAGTTTTATTTTAAGGCAAGTTTTGTTTAATATGAACAAGATATCCATTCAAATCATGGCCAAACAGCTAATTTGTAAACCTTTAGTAAGACAAAGATCTGTTGCGACATAAATCGTAAATATTTTATTTAAAAGTAGCAAACGATTATTTTAATAATTATAAATTTTATTTTGTAAATAGTTGTGAAATTCAGATTAGCAACAGTGATATTTTTGGAACTTTTAATTTGTTGTTTAAAAACGATGCTAGAATTTTGAATGAAAATAAGTTGATGTAAATTTGATAATATTATCTATAA
This sequence comes from Argiope aurantia, assembly GCA_026543865.1. Lineage (NCBI taxonomy): Eukaryota > Metazoa > Arthropoda > Arachnida > Araneae > Araneidae > Argiope > Argiope aurantia. The sequence goes on along the minus strand of JAPMOR010083708.1, from coordinate 555,686 downwards.
TGTAATAAGATTTAGTTTCATAATAAGTTTGTCTGCATTCTATTTTTGTTGACGCACGAACACAACAGATTTACTAAAATGGTTTAAATAGAAAAATGATTATATTTTATGTAACTTAATTCAATAAATGCTCTAATAAATAACGAATTTTTGATTTTACATAAAGCTTCTGCTGTCGAAATCACGAATAACAAAATGCTCTTGAAACACTAATATTTTAAATAAAAAGAGTTAATTTCCATTCAACTAAATCAATCACTTAAACTGACTGATTTATGAAAATTTGAATATCACTATTCAATAAAAAAAAGGATAATTTTAGATTTTCCATCTATCGTTTCAAAAAAAATACGCCAATCAGCGCGCAGGTTTCTAAGAATAATTGGCCTAAGATTATGAAAATGTTGAGTTTTTCTAGATTTTTAACATTCGAAACTTCATAAATAAGTCTTAGTTGATCGTGGAAAATAGAAACATTCATTCATTTATTTAAAATTTGGTGTGTCCAGAATATTTCTCAGAATATGATACCTTACTGCATTAAATTTAGATTTCATAATTTTTGAAATATATTTATAGGCTGGAACAAAATATTATTATTGATTTCATTTCAATCCTTTTGAAAGCAAAACTAAAAACTGAATTTTATGCTAAATCTGAGAAATTTTTGTTGAATTATTCTTTGAGATATTACATAAATTATCAAAAATATTTTGTAGTTCACATAAGACTTAAATACCGAGATATTCTGTTTGCAATACTCATATTCAATAATAATAGTAATAAATAAATAGCAATAAAGATGATAAATAAAATAAAACGCTTGGTTTTATTAAAAAATATCTTTATATTAATTGCAATTTCATCATTTTCACTTTAAATTAAAGTTGACGTTTTACCGGAAATGACAACAAATTAGCAAAATATATAGAGTAAATTGAACGAAACGATCTAAACAACAGTATAAGTTTGATATGACTATCAAAATTTGAAGATTAAAATTGTTTTGTTTGAGAATCTATTAAGAGACCAGTTACTTAAAATATTTAATTGAAAATTGTAGCGAGCGGTAATATTGGCGAACCGGCTGGTAATAAATAAATAAATAACTTAAAATACTTAATAATAATACTTAATAATAATACTTAATAATACTTACTTAATACTTAATAATACTTACTTAATACTTAATAATAAATACTTAAAATATTTAATTGAAAATTGCAGTCAGTGGTAATACTAGCGAAACGGCTGGTCGCCAAAGGCGGCTAGTATAACTATAAAACACAAGGCTGGAAATGAATTCAATGCCAGCAACATGATATCGTTACCGAATCGAACATTAGTGGTTAAGCTTTTCTACAAAACCGATGATTTCACGACTTATTATACGCAGACTGAACCAACTCGATTGTTTCTAAGAAGTGGTTAAAAAAGGCAAAGGTCAAAACGCCAAGAAAATAAAAGGTCAAAGGTCTAAAAAATTCATATTAGCACTGAGCAGCATAAATATAAATGTCAATTAAGATAACAGTTGAAAATTGTCCGAAGATAAATATTATTAAGATATGAAAGATTGTGGAGGGGGGAGGTAAATTTTTCTTTTAGCGAAAAAGTATTAGTTCTCTTTCGCCTGACGTGTGGCATTACCACACATATATCAATTTCTGTATCGAAAGACAGTTTCTTTTCATTCCTTATTAAATAAATGCTTAAGCACTTATAATATATGCTTAATGGCATATTATTCATGATTTCATAGCTTTTTAAAGAAAAATAATATACTTGGAAAATGTTAAATCTTGCAGAAACAGTAGGAGTAATTGACTAGTCACATTAAAATGTTTCCTATCACACAACGGTTAGTTTATTGAAATATCATACAAAAGGATCTGGTTGTATTATGGATATAAGATACGGACTTGTATAATGGTTTACTTTGTGAAAGTTTTCTATTTTATCCCAATAAATATTCTTAAATACAATAATCAAATGAAGTATGCTTCTTACAGTTACGTAACACTGCATGAACAATAAAAGAAGGCACTCTTTTACTTTATGAAATAATAAATCACCGAGCTATGTTACCCATACAAGTGCAAATTGATAAAAATTCTTAAATTAAGTGCATCTATGTAGAAAGACGTACTTTCAGTAAAGTTCTTAATCTTCATTTTACAATATTCATCCGAAAAGTAATATATTCATTACCTTGCTTAATATATTCATTCAATATTCATTACCTTGCGTTTATTTGGTTAATTGCCAAAACTGAATCAAAACTTAATCTTTTCCGTATCTTAAACATTGCATTTGAAACATTTACTTACATATAGCTCAGCAGCTAATGTTAAACACCCATTAGCTTAAACTAGATGGTTTGGAATCGAATTAAATGCTTTTAAAGACATGTGATATGGGAATAATAGAAGAGGTCACCTTTTCAGTGAAATGATTACCTGCTCGTGAAGGATTTATGATGAGCGATGACATACGAGTTTATGCTTTCTAACTTAATAATTATTCAAAAGATTTTAATTAATCATCAATTTTTCATCAGCATTTGTTTAATATTATATAATAAAAATGTAAGGAGAAGAAACTGATTGTTTGTTAAAATTGGAAATGGATATTATTCAAATTATAATTGTGCTATTAAAATTACTTGATTAAAAAGCATTTTTAAAAACCGTCATGAATGGCATCTTTAAATAATTCAAAATAAATTAGAAAACTACGAAGTTGTTAATAAGGTTGACTAAGCAATGTCGGGTTAACACTTAACGAATGCGGTACTCAATATCCCCTTCTCTCTTTACTATATTCTGATCTTGGTCCATTAAAAAAATTACCAAAAGAAATGAGTGGAGTTATGAATTTTTATATTCCCTTAGTTTGATAAACTACTGTTTGAATATTTTGTTAATTTACTTTTATTGAAAGAAATTTTTTTTATTTACATGTAAATATGTTAGTTTTCTTTTCATAAACCTAATTAAAATTCACGTTAATAAATTGTATATTATAGTAAAAACTGAGAAAATAGGAAGAAAAATAAACTTTACAAGGTAAATTTCAATTTTTCAAGTTTTCGTCCTTTTCCGATGATGCTTATGCAAAAACATTTTAACCAACAAAATAATAAAATATTTCTTTTTTGATTAATTTTTTTATTTAATATTTATGCACGTGGATACATTAAATATTTAAAATTTGTATAAAATATGACTAGATAAATTTAGCCTTATTTTAATTCTAATTTAGTAAAGCGTAGTTTTTAATTATAATAATTCCGTGCTGTAATAGTCAATTTAATAATGCTTCTAAATCTTCATATAATAATTTTCCATACATGTTATTATTTGTATCATTTTTGTTTTATGATAGTATAATATAACAAATATAATCTGTGCAATTATGACTATTAAAATTATGAAATTATTCAGTATATATTTAATAAAAAATTCCAAACTACACGTAAATATGTGTGGGTGAAGTGTCATGACTTGTAGAAGATAGGTCCGCTTAAAGTGGATAGGTTGGCTGAAATTCTTGTTTGCTAATCATCTGAAACTAGTTCGGTAACAAATTTCTATAATTGTGCCTGTACTTGTTTGCATTACATATTTATACATCTAAATATATATGCCAAAATGTAGATCAGAGGCTAGCTTCTGCACGGAGAAGCTCTTGTTTCAAATGTTGGGTTTTGAATTGAAAAATTTGTAATTTTTGGTGGCGAACTTGACAAGCTCATCAGATCTGTCATTTCTTGAGCTTCAACGCAACATGATTTAATCCTCTTAACATATTTAATAAATTTACTTTCAGTATCTTTTAAGGACTTCCTTTTTTCATTGACAGATTAGAATGTCATTAGAGTAGATCTTGAATTTAAAGCAGATGTTCCCAGGTATTCAATTATATATTCAACAGCACGTTTTATGGCCAAAATTTTTAAGATCTCACAACCATCTGAAAGTCTGTATATTCTATTATCAAATTCAATTCCTGATTCTCATCTTCCTAATCTGAATATTCCTAATTCAGTGTTTGAACTTCTCATTCCTTTATTATGCCTTCAAATTCAAATCTTATGATGTTATCCTTGACTTCAACCAATTTATCACTAAGAATCTTATTGTGTGCTTTAGTCGAATATTTCGCTTTTATATCGAGTGGTAGACATCTGCTGACGATTTGTGTGCCTCATCTGATATTGTAGATATGATTTGGTAATCGAAAGAAGAGGATCTCTTTGAATTTGTATCAATTTATCCAAGATAACCTCGAAAATTCATCAACAATGGAAAAGAATTGTAAGAGTGATTGGGGGTTGAAAGCAGAAGTCATTAAGGAAATGTATGCAATGATTCTTAAAGAATATTCTTAATGTAATGGAAGTATAGCTATTCATATTAGCAGAGATAAATATCTGTATTCGCCTTTTATGACCATTCAACTACAAGTCAAAGAATTAAGTTTCAGGAAGAAAAAAATATCTCGCGTTGATTTGTATAAGGAAGAGTAGTTCTGAATAATTCAATCACAGAACAAAAATAAAATGTGCATTCCTTTGTTGTTGTCCATATTGTAAATATTTAGAATTTATCAGTGAGTAGAAATCGAATTTACCGTAATAATGTTCTGCCTGCAATGTTTTAATATTTTTCTAACATGATGAATTACATTTAGTTTTTTTAAGATTATTTCTAATTGTAATTTTAAAATATATCTTTTGTATTCACCAATGAATTCAAAAGAAATCTGATTGCTGGAGATTTCATAAATTCTGAATACTTTAAAATTATTATATTCTGTTTTTTTTTCCTTTTACCAGAAACGTCTAATGGATAACAATTTCCTTTTTCAAAATTTATGTCGACAACTTGGAACTTGTTCAAAAAATGAGTTGAAATAAAATCTGATTGCATCTTATGCAGTTTAACTATACGGAAAAAAATATTGAACATTAATGAACAAAAGAATAACATTGAAAACTATTTCAACTGAATGTAATTTCAAAAGGATCAATTGAAATTTTCAGTGGAGAAAAAAAAGGTAAACCTTAAGCGATAAATTCCTTTGTAAGAGAATTCAATCCATCCATTCAATATAAAATATAATTTATTTCCAGCTTTCACATTTCCTTAAAATATTTTCCCAGAACCAATTGATTAAAATAATATTAAACAAAGGAACCAGATACAGAATACAAGTTATTTTTACAACAGATATTTCACTATATATAAAAAGGGAAAACTTATTTGATTATAATCAGTATACATTTTGATAGATATTAAATATCATTGATTATATTATATAAATGCAAGAAATATTAAATATGCAAGATTTTTGATCCAGAATTAATTTAATAAAAAATGCCAGTTCATATAAGTAGCCATTCATTTCAATAACTTGGAAGCGCGCGCGCGCGTGTGTGTGTGTGTGTGTGTGTGTGTGAATTTGAAAGCTTCGAAGCGTTAAAATTTAAAAAAAAATTACTTAAACTGCAATTTAAGACAAACTTTCTCGGGGAAATAAGAATGCGGACTAATGTGAACTGATATTTCTTTTGCGGCTGAACTGTATTCAACTAGTTTTGACTATTTTTAATACATTTTAAGCGATAAACAGTTGACCAGCTTAGTTTGGTTTGTTTGGTCGCCGCAAGTGGACTACTACCTTGCCTTTTATAGCTTCCTGTAATGCACATTCACAATGGAAAAGTTTTTTCAGTACCAAAAAAAAAACAACTTGTATTCACAGGAAGCATGAGTGTTAATGAAATAACAGAATATATGATAAACATTGAAAGCATATAGATATGTTAATAAGCAGATTTTTAAAATTAGTCACAGGAATTTTTAGAACTTATATGTGAACAAATATATGAATTAAATATAACAATACACATTAAAATGTCTTCACATTTTTTTCTTTATCATATTAGAGAATGACAGTATTCTACTCAAAGTTCATGTTAAAAAAATGATAGAATCGATATTTTTTAGGTTGTTCATTTTTGACTTTGTACCAGTTTTAATGGTACAAATATTGTTCTACACGGATTGAATGGATGTGCTAAATGTGGCATCTATTTTATTACTTATGTCTATGGATGTGAGGGAAAAAAAGCTAAGGATTAAAGATCCAAATCATCTGTTTCACATCAGGCACACAAATCAGGTTACTTGATAGTGGATCTGTGTAAATATGACGGAAATGCTACATGTCTTGTATAAAATTTGCTGAGAGATGTGTTTGTTGATTTAGTGTTTTTGTAAACTTCTGGAAATAAGACACAAGTTCCACCAGTCATTGAACTTGTTCCATTATTGTTGTCATTCATTAACTCTCTTAATACTGAAAGGCCCTAAACGCCCGCGCAGGGGAACTTGGGTGGTCTCCTGAAGCTGGAATAATTGTGAAATTCCCCCTTCCTTTCGCTAAGTGTAATTCATTGAATACTCGTGGTGAATGTTTTACTCATTAGTGACGCTTACCCAGATGAGCTTGGGAGACAATGAGGTTTTCTGGAGATTTTTAGAGGATGTCTGAACAAGAATTTGCTTAACAGCCATCAGCTAAGTTGGGTCCTCTTTTGTATGTCAACTCCTCAAGAACACGGTGCCATTACGGATTTAAAATGGAATGGAGAATTTTTTTGATTGAAACTTGGATACTCCAGTACAGATCTGAGGTACCTGAACACGAATGATGTTAGGAATAAGAGGGTTAAGAGACATTACCGCCAATCATCTTTTATTAAAACTCCAAGATTTTGGAAATTCAATGAAATTATCTCAATTCTCAGAAGCATAGTTTTCGTGTTTTGATAGGCTAGCTAAAATCCGATTAATTCTATGTGAGCTTTAGTCAAAGAAATAAGGATTTTGGAACGGTTTCGGCAATCCAAATATCTTGTCTCAGTTGGACAATACCAATGATATCTTGAGATGCCATTATGTCAGAACTCATATCTTATAATGTTAAGGAGCCATTGAATGAAATTTGTACCTTGCACTTGGTCCCTATTGTAAACTTAAATTCACTACACTGCTTCAGTATCTTCATAGCGTGCTTTAATGAGAACGAGGAGAACTAAATGAATGGGAATTTTCCTGTTTCATATGAGGACCATACATTGAGAATGGTTTATAGATACGAAAAACTCCAATGAATGAAACTGGGAGTGCTCTCCATCGCCTGCTTTGTTTCCTAATTTTTATGTAAATATGGTGTGTTTTTCGTTTCGCTTAAAATTTTACTGAAGAAAATCGATTATTTATTTCGGAAATCTCACTTAACGTGATCAGCCACAAGTCTAAATTTCAGAAGTAACAAATTTCATTTTTTAAAAAATATTTTATTATAATTTTTGTATATATTCTTTTAAAATGGTAACCTTTTCTTTTTTTTGGTAAATTTATTTATCTTTTAAATTCTTTGAACTATCATGCCGACATATGCCCTTACTTAAAATTTTTTTCTTTATTCACTCGCGTCGAAAATCTGAAGATTCTTGCGAACTTTTAACAAATGTTTGATTTCTATCATTTTTTCTTTGAATCAGTTGAATTCGTAAGCAAAATTGTGTACTTTATAGAAGATGAATAAAACAGACAATTTTTGATGGCAATATATATATATATATATAATATAATATATTATTTTAATATTTTACGGACTTGCTCCGCTGTACTGCAAAGATTATTTGGTTTCATAGGTTCCAATTTCTAGCAACTTAAATGAAACACTTTTATTAATTTGGGCTCGAAATATATTTTAAATGAATCTTTTTAAATGTCAAGAATGAACTGTAAATAGAAGGAAAGTGAGATTACATTTTTAAGAAATTTAAATTGGAGAAGGCTTCAGAAATGCTTAAACTCTAAACTTCATTTTATATATATAATGATTTATAGGAATGGCAATAGAAGGAATTCTTGTATAATGCACCACTCTTTCAGAAGCACAATTGCCAAGAATTTTGCTAAGAAAGTATTTACTATATTATACAGTCGACTGCTCAAAAATTGTTCAAATATACATAATATACTGTGAATAAAACGATTAACAGTATAATCTCTTAAAATAAACGTATTGAGAAATTCAGACTGAAATATGGGTTTCTGCCTTATTGCATTGATAAATTTTACTATTAAACTAATTAATCTACCCTTACAATTGCCATTAGAGTAAATCTTAATTTCTGACGACTTGATATCATTCCCCTATTTTTTTTTGTTAATTCACATCCTGAGATTTCAATCTATTGTAATTTTCTCGTGTAAAAGAATATATATATATATATATAATATAAGAATAATTATTCTCGAATATTCCAAATTTTCTCAAATTCACTTTTTATGTCCGATGTGTCTTTTTGGAACAGTACATGAAAAATCATAAAGATTCATCAAACCTAGATCATACTAAAATCGGCGAATTTTGCAATTTTAAACATTTTGCGCTTAAAATCGTATTACTTGATAAATGCGAGTTGTGCCCAGAATATAAAATCTTAAATAAAAATCCAACACTTTTTTTTCAAAAATTGCTCCAACTCTCTGCGTCATATGACCATTTAGAATTTTTACTTAGTTAAAAAAAATACATTCAAAGAAAGTTATTTGATATTTCCTGACGTTTATTGACCAGTGTAAATAACTAAATAATAACAAAAAATGACAAAATTAAAAGTATGTTGAGAAATCAATCTATAGTGAATATATTTTTATTTTTTGAAATGAATTAGAAGTGATAAACTAACTTTAATATCTTTCACTAAATGCCTTGCTATTTAAAAGATATTTTGAGTTAGAGAAGTAGGCACACATTAAGTTAATTATAATGTCCCCCCAAAGTATCATTATTTATGCTGGAAAGCCTTTGTGTCTAATAATGATAAATTTTTATTAATTATACAGACAAAATTACTTCCAAAATTGTTAGCTAGAATAGAGCTTCAAAAATGTTAATTAAATTTTATATCCAGCGTTTATGAAGCTCTACGAAAAACGTCATTATGTATCAACTCTGATATTAATTACTGGGTAATTAGAGCAATGATAAATATTTACAAAATTCTTTGTCGGAGAAAGACCTTTATTCTTAAATTTTTAGGATGATTTAATAAATAATATGTAAATCATTTCAGTTTTAGCAGAAAATAGCCGATTTTATATTTTATAATTATTATGTAATATGTATTACAATTGTATAACAAGTTTGTAAATTAATATTTGAAACTAAAAATAGAAATGTTTGGATTGGGACAGTCTCTGCTTTGAGGCACAAGGATCAACGATTGTAGACTAGAACCCATCAAGGAGTGTAAGCCTGCCTTATACATATTACAACTGTGAGGATCAAATTTCCCTTTCACTTGTACTCTGTGAAATTACGATGAATTATTTGCCTACTCGGATATCAATTTTATCTGGGTGCGATTCAAAATTATGTCAAAAAATCACTGCCAAAATGGGGCATATGTTTAATTAAACTTAATGAATTCCAAATTAGGTAAATCCTTAGATGCTGCAAATTTTTTTATTCCATCCAGACCTTTCGAATTATCAGAAGAAGAGGAATAATTCTGATTTTCTTTGTTTTTAAGTCATGCTATTTCCTACTTTTTAAGAAAAAGCGTATTTTGTAATAAAATCATATTGTAGAGTTTTTTTGTATTTGTGTATTGTAGCTATTTGTATTTGTAGAGATGTTTGTATTTAACATTATTTGTATTTTAAATCTAAAATATATTTATCATCAGCGAAAAACTTATATTAACATTATTAATATAGTACCATCTTCCTTTTGTGACCAGCTGGTATATCAGAAGCAGCATTTATGTTAGATTTCAGTTAAATTACATGTATAACTTGATATTCATAATTCCCTGAACATATGCTTATCGCAAATAAAAAGTGTAAAATGATTAAGACCGGTTGTTTCAGAAGCATTCCAACCTTTGTTGTGCATCTTCCTTAAAGAATTGAGACATATGACGTTATATTTGCCTGACAATAACTCTCCGCGTCATCTAACAATTGAAGTCCTTACTTCACTTTCTTATTCGTTATGTATAATGGGCAATTGATTCCAATAAAAAAAAAATTGCAAGGTGAATAACTGCATTGTATAACCACGTCTATTAACGTAGTTAAGCTGACATATGCCAATAAAAATTAAACAATGGGAATTATTATTTTTCAGCGTATCAGATATACCACTGAATATCTGAAAAAACTTTCAGGGCCGCGCTGATCTGATGTAAGGTCTCGGCTTCATTCAAACTCGAAATATGATCTGATAAAAACCCCTCTTTAATTGGTTTTGACACATGCTTTATCCGTAAGGTCTTAATGCCTTCCCGCTAGTGTGACGTGGAAGCTTGAACAGGAAGATGCTGGTTCTGGTATCGTCCTCATAGTCTTCACACGGTTCAAAATTTCTAGGTCCATCCTAAAATCCTACTACAAAATGAGACGTAAATAAAACTAAAATTTTGATGACTTTTTTCACAGTTTTAGTAAATAAGTTGACGAAATAAAATAAGAAAGTAGAAATTTAACTCGACTATTGACAAAGTATCTGAGAAATATATCCTTCATTTCTTAGCTTTCAACAATGAAAGAACAATACGTGATTATGTTTTATGTAGAAACATGTAAGATATATGTAGAAACAATAAAATGGTATAAATTTCATTGCAATAAGGAAAACAATATTTATACGAGCTCTAGAAAATTATTCATAACAACCAAATTACGAGCTCTAGAAAATTATTCATAATAACCAAACTAGTATCAATAAAAGATTATCTGAATTTTAAGGTAGAATAAAAATTCACTTTAATGCAATAATTTTTCCGGAATTTAACTGCGAAAAGCCTCAAAACTTTTCTTAATTTGTAATTAAAAATCTCATTAGATTTAAAAAAAAGAATCGCTTTTAGATACACATTCTCTCGCTTGTCACAAATTTGATAACGTGAGGTCAAACGATCTGCCCAATAGAGCGGCAACAGAAATACACCAACATTCTCTTTTATTATTTGTTGAGATTTCCTGAATCTTGGATAAATAAATGTAATTTTGACTGAACCATAAATCAAGACTTAATGTTCAAATGTATTTTGTCTCATTTTGCATTTCTATTTATTTACGAATAAATAGAAATATGAAAAGATACATTGCATGAAAATCCTTTAAGTAGTTTTGCAAATCGCAGTATGCATTCTTCCAAAAAAATTCATCAAAGATTACTCAAATAAAACTTCGCAGAGTTAAACCGATGCAAATAGAGCGTTTCTTCCGTACATCGGAGGTTCATATTAACTTTGTTTACATATCTCTTCAATCAATGTTAAATAGTTGCCGATCTTCTCTTTTATCCTCTTGCATTTATTTCCCTTTTCATCTTTCCGTGCGCTCCTGCATTCTGACTATTCACTCAGAGGAGCTACCTACAAGTTGATGTCACTGGCAGAGGTAATGTCTCAGTAGATCGTTTTCGATTTGTTACATGTTCCCTACTTTTGGGATCGATCTATCAATGTGAAACGACATTCTTTTTCTCAAGTCTCTTCTTTTCTGTTAAGGAAACGATTCCATCTTGCGAGTGACAGGAATTATTTTCTTACTAGAAATGAACGAAGAAAAGGAAATAACTTCACGAATCGGACTTTTCGAATATTGAACAGGATTTAATCCCTTAATAATATTTTTATCTAGTCAGAATTCATATTTTAACAATAAATGTTTATATAGGGCCAGTAGAGTATTGAAATCTGAACATTCCTTAACCTTTTAACTTAACGGTTATCCAGCTTAATTTTACGAAACTACTTTTTTGTGCTGTCCCTAAGAATCAAGTGAGTACTGGCCACTAGAAAAATGCAAATGCTATATATATATATAATATAATGAACATTTTTCCTTTTCCTCATAACTGGACTGTTTGTTGTGTAATCAAAAAACTATTCCTGTCCTATTACATCACAATATGTCTGATTGCTAGATATTTGTTAATAACGAAAGACGACTAGCTAACCCTTATTGAAGTGGAATGTGAGAGCGTTTTATTGCCATTGCCATTATAATTGCCTTAATTAGGCCGGATATAGTGTAAATAATTTTTGTAAAATACAAAGTGAGAGCTTTAGTTTTAACTATAAAAAAGCTGATCCACTGTGTTCTAACATAAGGCCTGTCTAATAAATAAAATGTTTTATGCATTTTATCTATTCTTTATACTTCTCATTTGGGAAACAATACTACGTTTTAAGGTTTTTAAGAATTTTAAATGGTATATAGAATAATACCTTCAACTATTTTGGCTAACTGTAAGATAATATCTCCCCACCACCAATAGCACCCATGCACTTATCTTGTAAAGTCTTGTTTATATTTTGACTTGTACTTTTGGTTCTATGTTTTTGAAGCCGAACCGCACTAGGTCACCAGAGTTTTTCGCCGTAACTACAGATTTTCTTTTAAATCTTGCAAGCATTTAAAAAAAATCACGGATATGAGGTTAATCGGTGTATTAATACGTATAGAAAAATTAAAGATTGAATTAGATAAAGGAAAAAATAAATGAGTCGATTTCATTAGATACTAAACAGCATTTTTAAAAGTGAATAATCCCAAGATTATCACCTATTTAAAAAAGCTCTTAAAAAGATGATTTTGACAACAAAACGCATTCCTTGAAAGGTTTTATATTAATAAAAATAGCACTTTCAAAACTACCGGATTCATTTGAAGTAAACAAGATATGAGCTGTTTGCTTTTTTTTTCTATTCTGGGTATCTAAAGTTAATTTTAATTTGGTTTCCTCCTCCCCCCCTAAATTTTGAAGACGTCTTTAACACTTCGAAATAGAAAATGCTTCCTCAAATTTTCGATAATCAAATAGAATCGTGTTTTCAAAATGAAATGAAAATGAGTTCGAGTTCATATATATATTTATTTTAAAACATTTATCAACAAAATATTTTTATAACAAAATAATTTCACTTTGATCCTAAGCTAATGAAAGCGAAATAAATATATGAAAGGAAATATTAATATGCTTTAATATTCGATGCAGAAAAGTGATTCCTGTAGGTGTCAGAAGTATTTATAAAGGAAATAGTTATTATCAATATCTTCTCAGCTCTTTGAATGAATAGAGTTCAACTCAATGTTTCTTTCATCCTTTACTTGGCAAAGAAAATAGTCAAGAATGATTTGCTTTGGCATGGTGGAAGTGATGATTTCTATTAAAATTCAGGCTAATGATATAAAAGGGATTTTCTATTCCAGTTCAAGCATATTGACGCATATTTGATTAAATTTTTTAACATGTTTTGCAATATTCGCCATTTCGAAGCTAAATCATATATGCTATTGAGAAAACTTATGTTACTGAATTCTAAAAATATTATGCATCGAAGAGCAATGATATGTTAATAGCTGAAGCGTTCAGAGTGTTGGAAAAAATGAATAATTTTTTTAATTAAATCTTTCCTTCTTGGTACATGACATAAAAGAAATCAAATAGACGCTCATATATGATTTTAAAATATAAAGTATTACATTAAAAAAATATTATTAAATTTCTATGATAGATTTAACCAAAAAATAAAATTAAATATGTTTTTAATTTATGATTGAGTTTATGTATGAGCAGAATGGTCTACGAATTTCTCGACTAAATTTGTCATTTTCTTTCGAGTCATTGAGAATCTTGTATGCAGAAACATTGAAATTCTTCATACCTACAAATACCAATATTTGCGGATAAAATTTGCATGCAAGTTACCAATAAACTGATAAGAACATTTAAAGTTTAATTTTATATATATTGACGTTCCATTACAGAGCGAGGAAAGATTTTCTGGAACGATGCTCATAATTCTGTAGTATGTTTCAAGATGTCTCTCTTCAAACTTCCATGCAAGAGCAAAAGGAAAACGTTTGATTCGTTTCCCTCTACTGTGATCTGGAAGTTTGAAGAAAGGCATCTTGAAACATTCGGACGATTCCACCAAACTCAAAAGTTTGTTTCATATGACTAAAAATGACGATATTAAGATTGTGACACCGGAATGCAAATAAACCCGAATGTAGGTCCACGTATTCTATAAAGACATTTCTTTTACAACAAAAACGATGTGAATTTTAAGGATGGTTTAATTCATGAGATTAATATGAAATGCTCAAATAGTTTTGGTTAAAATTATTTTATTCATTTCAAAATTTGGTAGTGTAAAAGTTAAAAAAACTGCTATAAAATCTTCATTGCAGCATTTTCAGCAATGTATATGATATTTATCGATTTAAAATTATTCTGAGACAATGCAAAGTGTTTGTAATGAAATGCTTATTTTTAAACAAACTTTTATTTTAATTGTTAAAAATTTAAAAAAAAACTATCATTTTAAGCATTTTACCTGGAGAAAATAACAAAACTGGACCTATTTTCTTCACTAAAATCTTCTTATTTCAAATGATTTATATTCTCTAAATAAATTTCTTAAGCTTTCTTTCATGTTTGGAAGAAATCATGTTTCAATTTTTTTTCATTCTTGAGTTTAATATCTGTATTAAATTTAATCAGAGATTTATCTGACAGATTTGGTGCCAAATGCTTGAGTTTAGATCTCAAACGACTTGCTTCCAAAAAGGAATATATTTTTAAAGTATAATTTCATAAGAACTATATCATTCGGATACTCAAGTACATAAATTTAATCTTCATATAGTTATAGTGTATATATATATATATATATATGTAGGATCGTTTTATTTTTTTTTCATCTGTATTGACTATCTATTTCTATTCTTGGGAAAATTTCTATTTGGTAATATGACTGAAAGTTCATCCCTTTTTCATGTCTGTGAATCATTCCTGTAAATTGGCTGGCCCACGTTCCAACAATCTTAATGTATCCGATTTCAAAAAGAGCATTCTATCATCTACGCGATCTCTAAGGGAAAAGGTCTTTTTTTATAAAAAAAAATAAAGGATTTTTAGATCCTCCTTGTGGGAAAAATATTTCCGAAAAATAAAACTTATTTGATAAGATGACACTTATGTACAAAGTGGGCCAAAATTCACGGTCGACCTAAAATTTCGTATCTGTTTCCTCAGCATAAAATTCTTAAATGGGGCTATTATGGAACGACGTACTGGTTGGAAATTTAACTTTAAGGATATTTCTAAGACGTTGCAATTTTTCATTGGTAGCGATTTTCGTCTTTTTAAACATTTTGTATTTTTAACCAAACAAAATGATGTATATATTTCAAAAGTAAAAATTCCAATATTTTACTCTAATTATATTAAAAAATGAACTATGTTATTTGTGCTCGCTATCATTTTGGGCCCTCTAATATCAGGAAATGACAACAGTTTTAAATAGTAAAAAGTATTTTAAATTATTGGAAAATTATAATTATCAAACTGTAAAAATAACCGATACAAAGTAATAATAACTATTTTCTTTTTCTTTTACCTCTTATGTGTGATTTTATTTTCAGTACGTAAATATGATGCTAATTACAATCAAAATTTCAAAAATGTTTACTATTAACCGCTTTTCGAGCTTATTGGGGAGTAGGAATCTAAGATTTAGAAATTAGTATGATATATGAAAAAAAAATCGTTTTTTAGATGTTGTCAATTCATGCAACTTGATAAAAGATTTCCTTTTCCTACATTGCTAATAATATTGTTAACTGCTGTAAATTTACACGTTAAGTGAAATGAAGGCGCGAAGTATTAAATTTTTCATTTTTTTAATTTCAAATTTATTTTTAAATGTATTTGGTAGTTTGAAGAGGATTTTAATCAATACTTGATTTAATGGCTGCTTATCGAACTCATTGGGTCGATTGGTACGACAGCTGCCAAATGTTCCATTTTTGAATCGTGAAAATTAATAATGAACAGTGATCCTTCATCATTATCAGAGCAGATATCATGAGCCATTTCAGCAGCTCTTATAAATTATAAAAAACTGTTAGCTTGACATTCCATTTTATAGATCTGAAAATACGCAAAAGTCAATACATATTATCTTGTAAAGCATTTCTCATCTGCATTTTTCTTGCGTACCCCTTAAACTATCGTAACTACTCCGCATATTCCAATTCCATTTCATTATGTGCAATTACTACAAGCATATACATATATATGCAACAACAGACATTTTAGTTTTACCAATTATGTGGAATTGCTATAGGTATATTTCTAATTATGCATATTTAATTAAAAAAACATATAAGGACATTTAAATGGTAACTTGGGGATATTTGGCAGCATCCATCAATGTAAAATCTGACAAATACAGACTCAAGTTCGAACTTAACACTGGAAAACATGTACCTGTATTTATTTAAATTTATTTAGCAGATTCTTCTGGCCAATAAAATCTTACCAATAAAAGTACTGAATTGCATGGATTTTTTCTACAAGATTATTGAAATATATGTATTATTTTCAGGATTAGAGCAGTGGTCCAATTGTTTTCGACAGATATTGATCCTGCAGATAAAATATGTACCTAAACTGAATTTATAACATTCAGATCTTCCAAAATTAAAATTACACTGGATTCATTTTTTTACAATGAACTGTAATTTGGATGGGAAATACTAGTTGTTTCACTAATATTTTATGTTGAATCTTTTAATTCCATTATTTTTCCCCTTATCCCCCATCCCCCGAAATCATATCACGTAACCCTGGGTATAGGCGCACCACAAATTTGAGGGGAAAAAACGTTCACGATATCCCTTAAATAAGAACATTGGTTCTCTCTTTTTTTTATTTGGATCCAAATCTCTGCGTTTAAGATTTCTTGTAAAGGCTGGAGCGTATGAAAAGTTATGAAATTTCAAATATTAGTACCAAAAATGCTAATGAGCCCAAATGGCTGGTTATTATTTGTAAGTTTATCAAATTTGAAAAAAAATGAACAGTAAAAAATATAATAATTACTAGGTGAAATTATCCCAATGATAGAAAGATTTTAATTGCAGGTTGATTAAAAATACTTCAAATTCTTATAAAATTTGTAAAAAACTTTTAGTATGAAATATTGAAGAATAAGCAAAAATGGGCATTAAATATCGCAATTATAATATCTTTAAGTATTTCTCGAAAGTGTTTATGGAACACAAACTATTTTGTATTTATAGTACACAGTATTCCATGCCAACGGATAATATCGATAATTCAAATGTATGTGCTGTTTTACAGTGATAATAATTTGACCAGCGTATACCGTATTACATAACTGTCTTTTTGCATCATTTATTGATATATTTGTAATATTTTAAATAGTATTTTAAAATCCAATAAATCATTAATAATAATTATGTAAAACATAACGTAGGAAAATTTAAACCGATTATTTTCCACTTATGGAAAATAAATGCAACCTCATTCTGTGAACCAAAATTTGAAGTGATTTGAATGGATTGTGAACAGTATTAAAATTATTTGAACATATTAATGTTTGACGTATATATGAGGATTTAATCCAAATTGAAATTGATTTATTCGCTATAATTTTGCCTCAGAAAATTTTGCATGTGTTAATAATTAATATTTTATAAATATTAGATATTTTAAATCCTTGCGATATGATTCTTACTGCTAAAGCAAAATAAGAAGGATTAAATATCTTTTAAAATATTAAGGACTTAAATTCCCTTAAAATGTTTATAAAGAGACAATATGTAAGTAATGAGGGAAAATAAAAATAAGCATCGTTTCATTTAGGAGATGGAGATTATTTCGTTGGTCAATATCATTTTATGAAGGAATTCTAGTTAATGTTTCTAGCTCACGAAATCAGCTCGATACATTACAGCTCAATTTTTCAAATTTGATCTGCGGTTAAAAATGTGTTTTGCTTTTAAAATAAATCTTTAATTCAGGAGCTTTAAATATTGATACTACATTAACGTTAAAAATGAGTTCGAAATGAATTCTCAGGTTATTTTCCACTTTCTACAAAATAAATGACATTGCCAAAGATAGCTGTAAAACTTGAACTAAGAATATTACTCCAAAATCAGCAACACATTAAGCTTTTTTTCCGATGAAAAATTTTTTGAAAATGTATGAATAAATTTATTGTTTATAGTAAACTTTTTTTACTATAAACGATTGTGTATAGTTTGCTTATCTATCAAAACATTTTACGTTTATTTTATAAATAAAACTTTCATATACTACTTCGATAATAACAATTCAAGAATCGTACAAAAATTTTATTTTTATTTAAACCCTTTTAGCGTGGTACTTTATTGTCTATAATTTTTTTGTTGTATTTTTAGGAAAAGCTAAATTTATGAATCGATTGTTGCATTCTATTAGCATGTAGCTATAGAGCAGAGAGGATGAACTTGGCAAAGCAATTTATTTAAAGTTAATAAGAATTTTCTTAATTTACTATTGATTATTATAAATACTTCTCTAGCATTATACAACGCCAATTTTTGGCGAATTTTTTTATTATTTTATCGATTTCTTATTTCTAACAATAATTTGCCTATTCAGTGGTAAAAGGGTCTCTAGACGTTTCTGAAGATGGGATTAAATGATGTTTAGCACTTACTGACTAATCATATTCTTGGAAGGGGAAGGGGGAATGCTGAAAGCTTTCTTAAGTACATAAGTATCAATTTTTAAAGTAGCAATTTACACATAAGTAGCTTATCAGTGTCCAGACGAGCAAGAGTCATTCGATCAAATACGTAATTTCATAACAATTTCAGTATATTCTGTTTTAAATGAAATATATTTTAATGCCTGAAGGCAAATATTGCATTAAGAACTCTTTGAAAAAGAACGAATTCGAAAAGATTCTGTGTAAAAAAAAAAAAAAAAAAAAAAAAAAAAAACCCTCGATTCACAAATGCTGAGAACATTTATTAAAAGATAATGGAGTTTTTTTTTTTTTTTTTAATCTAAGCGAGATTCCTGTGGGGATTCAAGAGCTAAATATTATCAATAAAAATGTCAACTTTTGTCCGTCTGCTTTCATCTACAATTTCATAGTCTGGCATTCTTCCTGAGCGAAAATTTTACGAATCTGAAAAATCATTAAGTCGACATGCTTTTACCTTCTTAGACTACAATTTTGCGACGATATTATTTCCACCTGTCCTCAAGATAAGATTTTGTTGTCTTTTGCCTACCCATAAAGCTATTTAATGTTTGCCTCTCATTGGTAGTTATATAAGTGAAGTGACAAAACAAAGGTAATAAAGATATTTATTGGAGGATTAGAGAACTTACAAGTTTGTCATATAAATAAAACTGCAATGATTAATCGTTTATTAATTGATCTAGCCATGGTGAAAGAAATGTTCTAGTAAGCATCCGTGTTTCCTTCTAGGAAAAGGTTAATCACTTTGAATAATTTCCCAAGGAAAATTATTATTAAAAATTACAATTGTTTTTGAATATATTAACCAAACAGATCGAGAAATCATGTCAAACTAAGCTGCTATAATGATACATTCTACTATAAGACAAGAAATTATTTTAATAAATATGACATACGTAAATAATCCGGAACTAGGCTGCTTTCTCTCCGTTCGCCATGATGTGACATGGAACGCAGAACCTTTGACGGCTTGTCGGATAATCCACCAAAGGTACTCATGCACTGTTGACGAGAGAAATAGCCGTAGGAAACCCCCTCTTGAAATTCCTGTTGGCCTGTTATCGCGGAATAGATTATGATGTTGCATGTTTGTGGTGTACATCAATTATCTTTTATTTCATTCCACTGAAATTTGTAAGATTCTTAGGCAGCAGATGAATTGATAGATACAGCTCATCTTTTATGAGATATATAACATAATTTGATTGTGAATCAAAATATGCTTCATTTTTGATCTTTAGAAATATATTGCGGAAGTACTGTTATAGGGGGAATATTTATTTTTACTTTCTCGTATACGTTATGCACAAAGAGAAAATATTGTTATCGGCAAAAAAATTCTAACTCGAGTTTTTCATGCATTTGGATGTCCCTTAATTCCAAAAACATATTTTTGGCACTCTGTGTGTCTTCTGACAAAGGTTACTCAACAACGCTTTCAACTAGACTGTTCAAATTTGGTATATGATCTTTAGATCAAGTGTGAAGATTTTTTGTGAAAAGAAGCTAAGTTTGAACAAAATCTATTCAGTGAATGAAAAGGTACAAATATAATTACTATAAAATATTTAGAACTAGATTAATAAAATTTGGTGCACAGGTTAAGAATTTAAAATATACGTCCGTATCAGATTTTGAATCAAATCTAACTAAGGATTGTCCATCTATCGATTTGTATTTTCGCAAGTATGCAAACACGCCAATTCGAAATCGCAATAAATTAAATAAAATTTTGTATTGATCTTGTGACTAAAACTGTAGTGCTATGGCAAATTTTTATTTCAGTTGGTTGGAAAAAAGGATCCAAAATACGAATCCGTTCGGCTTATTTTTTTATACTAACTACATCTCAAGGATTAATCTCCAAAGACCGCAGACCTTTTGAATCCCCAACCAAAGATTTTCTACTCAGCTTCTGATGGAATCAAGCTATATATAATAACCAGCAGAAAAGGGGGAGAATCTCCCAAAACTTTCGCGCCTCCTTTCAAATAAATGTACTTGTGCATTGTTAATCGCATGCCATTGACGAACAATAGTAATGAAAAAGCATATTATAGAGGGAAAAAATTGTAAGAATACCGAAAAAGTTGCTAACATTTCCTTTGATTTACTGTTTTAAACTTATGCAGCTGTTCAATATATCATGACTGCTATGTCTTGTAAAATCTTTGTTTTTTCTTGTTGAAAGAAAAAAAATCACTGAATGCATTCTAGTTTGTTTTTTTTTAAGTTAACGTGAAAAAATGTATGACATAAATTTTTTAATGTTAAACAATGCCAATAAATGAATACCTAAAAAACTGGATAATTTCCTCTATTATCATTTGTTATAAGTAAGATTTATTGCAACATAAATTACTAGAACACTTTTGTGGAAGGTCCATTCAGTAAGGACTTATCTTTAGCATTTTTTTTTACCTTTTTATGGTGTTCTGTTTTAAAAGACAAGAAACAACACCCCTAAAGTGTATCGCCAAATTTTAGGTTCAAAATTTATAGTGCTATCTTAAGCCTGTCGGGGTTTTTGTAGCGTCAATAAAACTAACTTAAATAGTCTGCAAAAGCAATTAATTTTCATTAAAACCTTTTCCCGGAAGACACACGCATTTCCGGTGTTTTAATTGTTCGAGAGACATTTAGTTGTAATTCTAAGCCTTAAAGCATACTGTAGCTTTTAATAGCCATGAAATAATTTTTTCTTAAATTCGTTATTTATTGCTACTTGAAAAATCCGCTTCTGATTCGAGGAAACTTTACTGATATAGTATAAATAATATATATTACTCATACCTTTTGGTTATGTAGCAATAGGTCAGTTATCACGTTGATTTTGAATGCGAAAACTCAATAACTTAATGAATGAATTATTTTTATCAAGTTTCATTTATCAAGGAAAGCACTTTTACACATTTCATATATATTACTTGTTTATGACTTCATTTTTATCATTAGTTTTTGAAATTGCCTTGGAATCGAGAGTTAAAGATTGAAAATTCGGAATTTTTGTATGTGTTATTTAATAAAAAAATTATTTTTCATTAACTGCAACTTTTTCATTGTAATTTATAATTTGTACCATTTCAGAAATTTAAGAAAATAAAAGGTTAAATCATTTTGGAATTCCTGCACTGTTTTTAAATAAATTCTATTCTATGTAAATATAAGGACAGATTTTTCAACAGCTAAAAGTTAAGAATGCATAAAATGAAATATACTTAAAATAGAGTGATTGATAAAGTAAACTGTTGTTTATGGTCAGCCAAATGACATTTACATTTCATTTCATTAAAAAATAACAGACAAGAAATCAAATTTTCATGAAAATAGTGGCTTGGATAGTCTTTTTCTTGTGTAAAATACTAAACTTTCGTTATTTTTGGTGCAAAAATGTATCTTTCTGATACGCTCTCTGTGGTGATACGCTGCATTTATTCTTATTTCATTTAAAGTGAGAAAAAGTCGTTCTCTTTTGTTCTTTTCCCTAATGACGTATCTTAGATAGTTGAAAAGAAGTCTGCATTTGATTTTTGTACAACAAATTATTTTTACTCCGTGCTTTGAATTACAAATTGCACCGAGAGGAAAAGCCTTCAAAATCAATTACGTTCCCAAGGTATCACGTTTTCAACAATCCTCTTAAATTTGAAACTTGATTTATGTTAACCTCATAACTCATTACTCAAAGGTGTGTTCCTTATTTTTCTTAAGTTATCTTTAAAGTAAAGAATATTTGATAAATGCTGAGTGATTGTTACTTTTAAAACTACAGCGTGGAAGGAAAAGAGTGAAATAATGAACATTAAAAGAGAGTATAGAAAATATATACTTTATTTTGTGACTCTATATATTATACTGATTAAAAATTGAATAACAAATCGCAGATATTCTCGGCAAAATTACTTCCAAACTGGCGGAAAAAGCATAAATTAAAATAAAGGAAATTAAATCATTCTATGCTTATTAAGTACTAATTTGAACTTGGAAAGAGATTAATAACAAAAAACGTATAGCTAAAAGAAATTTCGAAGAATGTTCTTTGTGGTTGTATGGACAAAGCTGAAATCTTTCAAAGACAAATTTTCAAAGAAAAAAATTGATTAGCATTAAATTGCATCATAACCTTTTTCCAATTACTTTTGAGTAATTAAATTAGTACAATTAATTGTTTACTATCTTTTTTACTCGAAGAAAGGTTTTAAAATAGGAATTTTAATCAAACAATCGATAATTTTCATTAATTAATAAACGTAAATTAAGTTTAAATTAATTTTTGATTATTTTTCCTGTATTTTTTACTTTTTATTCTATTTAGGTATTCATATCTGTCAGGAAGAATCGGGTTATATTACAAGGGTAGAAGACGTAGGGCACATTATGTCGCAAATCGATTTAATGATTCTTGTTCATTTATTACGAATTATTATGCCTTTGAGTGTATTAGATTTACATTCTCCTATACGAAGTTTAGAGAAAACGTTTTGATCGTCAAAAAATTCGAATTCGAGGTTTTCACGTTTCTCCACGTTTTAGACCACCCTGAGTTCGATAATTTTATTTTTGGCACTCTGTCTATCTGTGACAAAAATAACTCAAATGCTTTAAGCTAGGCGAATGAAATTCTGTATATAGTCTTTACATTAAATTTCTAGATTGCAATCCAGTTTTGAGCAAAAACCATTCAGAAGAAGTTTATCCGTCTGATTGTTCAAATATAAGTTTACACGATAACTATAAAACGAAGAGAGCAAGATAGATATGATTCGGTGCATATATTTAACATCTGTATAGCAGACACCTATCACACTTCGAGACAAATTCAACAAGGGGTTGACGGCCTGTCGATCTATACTTTCAGAAACATGTAAACGCAATAACTCAAAACCGCAGTGACTTCAATATATCATATTTGGTATGTGATTTTCTGACTGTTAGTGTAGTTCTGTGTTAAATTTTCTTTTCAATCAGTTGGGTAAAACGTTTCTAAAACACAAATTCGATTTTCGGATACTATTAACCGCCTGTCAGAGATTAATTGCCAAAACAGTCGCCAAGGATCAAGGATAGATTCAATAAAAATGCTTAATTCTCGCCAAAGGTCAATATTTGGTAACTATTGTGTGACAGTGCCATTCAAGACGTTTAGTCTTGTCCAAGGTCCGTACTTTTTCGTAAGTGTGAGGTAAAACCTTTATTAAAATATATGTTGGAAAGTCTTGGGAAAACCACTCCCACTGTTTTTTTTTCTTTTAAAAAAGAATCGAAATACGTATTTGAATTCATTTTTTTCTGAGCCAAAAGAGTTCGCGGATGGCAAAAGTTGATAAATTTCTAAGGTAGAGTTGGTGAATTTTCCCGCCAATAAAAGTTTTTTTTTCTTCCCCTCAGTAAATAATTTCATCACATCTCTCCATTCTAAATACGCTAATGCATATATTTAAAGTACTCATTGCCTTCAAATATACCCTAAAAAGGTTATGCGATTATTTTATGATTCTCTAATTAAGAATGTTCACATTTTGAACCGGTTTGCTATTAAAAAAATGTACATAAGCTCAAATAATTTTTATAAACAGCATTTAGAATTGTTTAAATAGAATGTCAATAATTTAAAAAAAACAATCTTTTATTTGAGCATTAAATTTATATGATTTTAAATTATTTTATGCTTTTTAGTGTTTAATAATTTATTGTTATAAATATTGCAGCAGAAACAAGAAATGAATAAAAAATCAATATACTATTGGATGTTTACAAACATGAAATAAATCAAGCTCACCAAATATTTAAAAACAAAGGGACTCTCGTAACCAAATTTATGAAAATATAATTTTGGTCTATTTTGGAAAAAATGTTTAATTGTTTTGTTGTAATGTTTCGATCAATTATCTTTTTATACAGTATTCATACTCACAGTCTCAACACAAAGTTAAAAAAAATGTTCTGCTGTATTTTGATTCATTTTGTAAAGAGCAAAATTCATCAAAATGAAATATGAACTACTTTTTGAAAAAGAAAATATAGCAGAATGCGGAAACATTATTTCCGGCAATACGTTATGATAGTCCATGATTATTCTCAGTTCCTGTACTTTCTTTTCTGGACTATTTCTTGATAAAAAAGTTTCATGTTCTAAAAAAGAAAGTCTTTTTATACTTAAAAGTTTCAAAAGCCAAGCATGTTACAGAAGCGGAGGGTTGCTGAAAGCTCAATGAAATCCGCTTTCTTGAGTTTCAAATTTTGAAATCTCTGCTTCCGTCTATGTGAATATCGTCATATGCACAATTTTGTTTTTCGAAATGCTCGCATTTTTTTTTGAATAAAAGCATTTTATTCCAGTTATAAATAAGTAATATATATGTATAAACATTGCTTATTTGAGTGTTGGCTTTTAGTATTCCTGGACTTGAATAAAATATTTTAAAACATATGAATTTTTGCTTTTTATTAATTAAGCTAATGGAACAAAAGTTGTAGCAAATTGTTATAATTGCAGTTTATCATTATTTGAAAACAGTTTGATGCCGTTTGAAATAAGAAAAGCGTAATCTTTCTAAAATCAAATGACACTATTATAAAGATATAAAACAGTTGTCTTATTTTGAAGCTCTTTGAGGATTATTTGTTTAAGATATCAATGAAACTAGAAGTACATTTGTATGTGCACCCTATGACTCGTCAACTTGAGAACGTGTCACTAACATTCTCCGATTTAACTTGCAACAGATTTCTTTGTATGGTACATTTTTTATAGAGTTGTGATTTAACCTCTTCCCCCTGTTCTCCTGAAGTTGAGAAGGCCTTCCAATACCTCATGAAAGCTCTAATATTGTGGAAATAAAATAGTTATGTCTATTTATTGTTTGTTTCGTGTTTTGATTTTTCCTCTTCTGGTAATATTGTTAATCCAAGAATGTTCCATTATATATAACAATTGTCTAAAGTTCAGAATATATATAAATTTAACAGTTGTTATAAATCTTTATATTTTTTTACCAAGCGCATTTATGCCCTAAACAACTATGCAATAAAATCATTGTTTTTTTTTTATCTTCCATATGCAGAATTTTTTTAAGAAATCGTTACTTGAATGCAATATTTCCAGAAAGATCTAAATTATTTTAGGTAATGCAAAATTATATGCAGTACTTTAATGTATATTAAAATTCAACGTCCTAAAAGTAGTAAAATGAAGCATACTAGCCCAAAGAAGTTGTGTATGCACATTGTTAAATGTAGCAGAAAATAATTTTCAACTCTAGTTTACTATATATGTAGCTAAGAAACTGCTTTCATTTTTAAAGTAATAATATTTTTTAAAATGCATTAATTTTTGTTTCAAACTTTCGTTTTTGAGTTAAGTGAAATAATGTGTTTATTATTTATTATTATTATATATATTGTTTTACTTTTATGCATATATTAGTTAATTCTTAGATTCTTAGATATGTTCACAGAAATTTAATTCCATAATAGTAAATTGGCACTTAATTTTATTCATATAGATATCTCAATTTCTTTTTTACTCATTTCATCCCGAAGATAAAATGCACATAAAAATATAAACAACGATAGCCTGTGCTTCCGTATAGCAAATTTAGTCTCAATGCTTCAGTAAGCTTCATCTGGCATTCTCAATATGTGGTGCAATTCTGCAATCATAATTTGATAAGTTGTCATAATTCATTGTGATATCTAAGCATCGTAACATTCCAATATTGAAGCAATTATAGTAAAATGGGCATTAATTATTTACTGTAAATCCATGTTAATACAGAATGTTAGGGAGAGGGATTCCTATTTCAGGTAGTTTAAGCATTTATGTTCATGTTTATTGAAATAATACTGTTACCGTTTTAATGAAGCCACAACAATGCAGATAAATGTTGATTATGCCAGTAAATGCAATTTATATTGATTTGATACATATTCTTAAATTCTGTAAACACTCGAAACAGTTTCATACTTTTAATAAAGGAACCACATGAGCTAATTTCAATAAAGCATTATATTCATTGAATTCAACCTCATCCATTACCTGTTTCTATAAACAAACAGTTAATTCTCTCTTAATAAAATATATACTTTAGCTGGGAAAAAGTACTTATTGAGTTGAGTACATATTGTAATTTCTTGCTGATTCAAAAAGATAATTGCATAAAATTTTTAGGTATTTTATGTTCAAGCCTGATATACATATCGTATCGTATTTCTTGCGTACTGACTATTGTATTTGCCGCATAACAAAACTGAGATTTTAACGTGTATCACGCAGATAATGTGTGGGTTCTCAAATCATTCTGAAGACAGCTTTACTTTTTTCTTCCAATTTTGCCTAGAATTACCGCTAATAAGGGAAAAGTAAAATTATAGCCTCACGAGAAAACGGAAGGTCTTATTCCAATCAATTCAGAAGAAGGAAAGTATTTCGCCATTTTCATCAAAATTATATTTTAGATTTATTTATCTTAATATCAAGTTTTAATAAAATATGACTATTACTGAAATATTATTGCTTTAAAATACAAGATTATCTGCTTGATTACATTACTGACATTTAAGTGAAGAACATGGCATCTGTTTATAACTCATTATGTTCATTTGAACCATATAGGATGGCACATGCATATGCTGAAAGAGTTTAAAGCTAACCAACGACAATTCGTAGTTTGAGGTTTCCCCTTATAAACTTGTAACACTATTGAATGCAGTTTAAAATAGGAAACGTAACTTCATAATGGGTAGTTGGATTCTTATTCCGTAAGTTTTTCAAATACGAATCTAAACATGATTGATAAAATATAGTTTGTGGCAAAAAATTGCAGTAAAATGCTTGTAACAATTTGAAATTGTGATGTTTCACTATTAATTGATAATGCAATATCTTTAACGCAAAGAACTGGAACATATTCTGTATTAACTAATTGAGAATCTGTATATTTCAAAGATTAATCCCTAGAAGATATAATGAAAAAAACTGGTATTGTATGGAAATGATTACAACTAAGAGTTAAGTAACATTACATTAAAAATCAAGGATTCTTGTATTATACATACACAAGAATTTTACACAAATCTGTTGCATTTAAAAAATTGACTATTTTTTCGACGATCAGGAGATACTTTTCTGGCTTGATGAATTGAACAAGATCGTGTAAACTAGTTTAGGGTTAGTTTACATCTCCCTAAAAATGCTAACACAAAATTGTGATCAGTTTTTGATTGACATTTTTGAAACTCTATCACTTTTGAAGTAAGGTTTATTTTTATCCAAAGTCTAAATGTAATGAAAATCATGGGCCCTTCTATTTGAAGCAGAATTTTATTTCAGCATAAAATTATAGCGAAAATTTAAGTGTCCGCAAAAAATATTTTGAATTCAAATCTCAAAGCTGATAAAAAAAAATTGTTTTACACCATAGTAATTAAAAGATGTTTACATGTTTCAACTGAATTTTAAATTCTACTTCAGCCTGCAAATGTTAGATATTAGGATATTTTTGATAAATGCAGCTCGTTGTTTAAAGAATTATGCGCTGTCTTTCCAATTTCTTAAAATTCTTTTGAGTTTTTATTCATTTTATTATATTTGCCTTGGAAAAAATGAATTAAAAAAACATCTTTCGCAGCCGAGATAGAAATGTCCTTGTGTGCTTTCAAATTTCTTGTCACGATCTCAAAATAACTTAACTGAACTTTACAGTGATCGGGTTCGAATATCTGTGTGGCAACTCTTAAAATGCAATATATTAATCCTTTCTAGGGCCGTAGGAAGTATGATTCCAAACAAACTTATCAATCTTTGTATGAAATTATGTAGGTTGGCATAAGTTCTGACAAATTGTTTTAGAAAGACAGAAACTTAGATGCTTCAGTTCTTTATCTCAGACAAAATGATGTCTTGATTTGTTACTTAATTATTAATTAACCAAATTAATTAATTAATCAAATTAAATTTATCTAATAAGTTAAATGAATCCCTTTTCTTATTCTAATTCCAAGCCTAAAAATATTTTAACAAAATATGACTAGAAAAAAATGGCCCTTTAAAGAGTTAAAGAGTGTCTTTAATAACAACGCAGTCACAACTTGCTTTAGACTGTGATATAATATCAAATGCTGCGCTAATTATCAAATCTTTAATGATGGTAAGCTTTCTAAGTAATAGATCAATTTTATTTTTTAAATTCACTCAGAGTATTATGATTTTAATTAATGCCTAATGTTGATAATAAATGTTTAAAGATCTAGGCATTTAATGCCTTCTCTGATCAGTTTTCAGTGCGACAGGCCCTCTAAGTTTTCGATGGATATGTATCAATTCATTTAGATACCAATTCTGTTTGAAGAATAAACATAACATGATAATAAACAAATATGACATCTTTAATCATACTTCTTGAGCAGAACTTTTAATTGAAATGATGTCGTATAAACTTAATTAAAACTCAGGAAATATATTGTCTGAGAATAATATTAAAAAAATGTTCTTATTTTAAGGAAACAATATTCTCCAGAAATTGAAGAAAAAAGAACTTGTAGTAATTTTGGTCTAGAACACTGCAAAAAAATATTGCGCGCATAGCCGGAAACATCGATTTACTAATGATTTAAATAATTGTGATATCGATATTTAATGAGGCCTCCAAAACTACCGACAATTTTTTTAGTCCAAAAAATATATGGTTATAAGTTGGTCTCGGCTGTTTTTTAAAAGCTGTAATCAACATTTTTAGAGTTATATGAAGTTACTAATAATAATAATACACAATCTGCGACTATCTTTTTTATTTATTCTTTGCTTCCAAACGGAGATGCAAGCTTTTTCAATAAATTTTGATGCTAAAATAATTGTGTGCGATTAAAATTTAAGAATTCCAGAATATTTATTAAAAAGTAAATGAAGCCTTTTATATCGCATTGTTTTTCAATTACGTTCTATTGCCATCCCAAAAATTTAAGTAGTTCTCCCATTCATTAATAGAAAAATGAAAGGTAATATTTAAAAGTCATAATTATTTTTCAAATAATCATTTAGAGTATTTTATTATTTTGAAAATTTCATTGAATGAATCCTTGAAAAAAACTGAGTAATAAGTTATAAAGATGTGTGTATTATTGTGGCAAAGTTACTTAAATAATTAGATTTAAATATGTTCAATTTTCCAAGTTTTAAAGGTAAGTTTTATTATTATAAAAACAGCACATTAAAACAGTTATTACTTATCATATTCCAATTATAGTAAAAGTATTTTTCATCTCGTCTTATATTACAATTAATGTATTTTATTTTTATGATTATATGATTTGATGTTGGTTTTTTTTAAAAATAATCGCATTTCGTTTTGTCAACTAAAAATTCCAGGTAAGAGTGTTCTTCCTTTATCCCTTTCTAGGGTCGTGAGAAGTATGCTTCCCAGCAAATTTATCAATCTTTGTATGAAATTATGTAGGTTGGCATAAGTTCTGACATTTTTTTTTGTAAGTCAGAAACTTAGATACTTCAGTTCTTTATCTCAGACAAAATGATGTCTTGATTTGTTACTTAATTATTAATTAACCAAATTAATTAATCAAATTAAATTTATCTAATAAGTTAAATGAATCCCTTTTCTTATTCTAATTTCAAGCCTAAAAATATTTTAACATAATATGACTAGAAAAAAATAGCCCTTTAAAGGGTTAAGCAAAATGTCAGATGCTAAGTTTTATTTCTAGATTACTTAAGCAAATATATTTAAAATTCTCCAAAAATAACTGGGTTTCTACTATCTCTTAAAAATCATTTTTGCTGTGATTGCCTTCAGAAGTCTAAAATTGATTTTCCGTACTAACATCAACACCTTTACAAGGATAATAAGCGTGTTTAATTATTTGTAATACGTAGTAATTATTAGAGTTAAGGAAAAATATCCAAGCTGGGGAAGATTGCAAAATTATTTTAAGAATAGTAACTTTCTTAAAAAAATGTCATTTTTATATTTAATGAGTCTGTCTTTGTTTAATCACTGGTTCATGATATTCTAATGTTGAATACCTACAGTTTTTGTATACCTTACGAAAAAGCAGCTAATAGGATTTATAAATTCACTGTAAATATTCAGTAAACGAGAAATGAGTTTATTGGATTACGCACTAACTATTTATTATCTATAAACATAAGTCACGCAACGCGATTAGCATTGTAGAAGGCTTGATGTCATTCACACCGACATTTTAGTGTCTTTCAGCAAACATGAATACCGCGCTGAACAGTTGCAAGTGGTTCGCTTATTAGAAATGAATTTAATGACAGGAATCATTTAATCTATTGCGGCTGCATAGAAGCATTTTGTAAGAGAGCGTAAGGCGAAACAGTTGCCAATGAGATAAACAAAGCACCGCTCGGAATGTCATGGCAGCTCTTCCTGTGCCATCTGGTGATCATCCTAATTAACAGAGGGTAATTACTGAAAGGAGTGGCATAAATCAAACGAAATGTGAACTAATCTTTTTTTAATTTAATGTACAATTTATAGCAGAGATAGGGCGTCACGGAAAAGAGGGCTTAGTTGCCCTCTATAGAGTTAATTTTGATAATGTACATTTTGCAATTCATTCATCCGAAACTTCCCGTATGAGGACCGTTAATGAAAAACAGCATTAAATTTTAACCAAAGAATAATGAATTTTATTTGTAATCTTTATGAAAATATTTACAGAATAAGAAATAAAAAACGGAGACTTTTAGACAAATAAAATATATTCAAACATATAAATTACCCTTTGAACGCATTAACCGATAGAAACATATTTCGGGTGAAATTTTATTGGCCTTCGCAATACGGAGACTTAGGTAATTTATATCAATAGGAAAGTTTCATTTTTCTATGCAAACGCATTTTTCAGATAAATCAAAACTTAAAATTAGATACCTGTAACAACATTGTTCTTCCCTTTTCAATATTTTTCATAAGTTAGTCCTGAATTCAATACAAAATACATCGAATCGTAATGAAACTTTCATTTCATTTTAAATAGGTACAATTTTATAATTTCAGCTGGTTATTTAAAATTTAATTTTTAATCTAAATCTGTATCATTTGATTTGTTTCTAGAGACTTTCAAAACGATTTGAATATCATTAACACAAAATTAGCTAAATATTAAAAATTGTTGAGAAAACACTAAATCCAACTATTTCTTCGATTATTTTCCCTGAACCGTGCTCTGAAATTGATCTCACTCATTTGTTCCGATTTATTGTTCATTAATTTTCGCTTTCATTCTTTGAAAACGGATTCTGCTTTGTAATTCATTTCTCAAACAAGAAGCTGAGTCCACTCTTTTTTATCTGGTTACATTTCCTTCAACACCTCCATGCTTTTTTAAGATATAAGCTAAAAATGTTCCTCTAATATACATTTCTTAAAGAATTGTTATGCATCAAATGATTTTTTCTTATTTAAATATCATAAGCTGGAACGTACAGGATGCAAACAGTATTTGCATACAATTTTATTTTACTGGGTTTAAAGACGAACAAGAAAAACAAAATAGTTCTATAATTTTTGAGCATTTTTGAGAGTTATGCATTTAAATTTTAAAATTTTTGCTGTTACAGTTTACAGGAAAAAAAAGTTTTTCTCATTTTTCATTTTTATGTGCTGAATGATCGTATTTAAGGCATCAAATGCTTTTAATGTATGTTTAATTGAAATTAAAGTTTGATTCTTAAAGACAAGCAATTTTCTAATAAAACAATAGCACTTTTTATAAAAATTATTGTAATCGTGTTCAGTATATATAATCCATTTTCTCAAACTACTACTGCATGCATTTACACAAAGTACTTAATAAATTCATGAAAAAGAAACGAAAATCACCGTTATTCTTTTTTTGCTGATTAGTAATTTTTTTTTTAAATCGACTAAGTCACCCGAGAATACAAATCTCATAATGAATAGATTTATAAAATAGCAGATCTTGAGTTTCGTTTTAAAGTTGAGTATTATTACATCTCATTATTATAACTTGGATATAAGCAGTGACAGATATTTAGACGTTTTTGTAATTCCCCTGATTACAAGACAACACTGCTTTTGTACTAAATGACCTTTTAGCAAATGAGCATACATGATTACCTTTGGAAGCATTTTCCTGCCGTTTTGATTTGCAGGAAGTGGAGTCATTACTTTCCCTTGCTAACCACATGTAAATGCAATAAAGTTCTTTTCTATCAGCGATTTGTTTCTGGTTACGCATATAATACGATAGCTTTAACTGTTTCTTAAAAAAGTACACTAATGCTCCTATTGTTTTTTAAATGATTGCAACATTTACAATGAAGGTTTCTTACAGAACCATACTCAAGTTAAAAGTTTTAAATTTTTTTGCCCTATTTACTCAGCTTTTTTTTATAATGTAATACTCCCAAGAAGAATTTCTTTACAAATAAACCCGATTCTCATCAGCGGTAATTGCTATCAAGATGCTGTATTTAAGTTTTCTTATGCAATTTCAAAAGTCTTATTATGTATAGTCTGTTATTTTTTATTCAGTGCTGTAAACCTTATATCTGATTTTTTTCAAATAGTATTGTTTTGTACCCTATAAGAATCTGTGTGCAGCTGTTACTACCGATATGATACAGAAACTAATTCGGCTCTTGAACTTTAATAGAGACGTCTGGAGTGAAGGATAAAGCAGATGGTGTCCTAATGACTAAACCATTTTAAATTTCAAATTTACGAATGAATCAGTTTTGATGAAAAATTTAATATTGCTTTTAAAAGATAGTTTTTAATTTTTAAGATAAAGGTTATTTCATTTTTCTTTAATTACCATAAGTTTCTCTGAAGAAATACCAAAATGATACCCTGATTTTCAGCTTTAAAGTTAAGCTTCAACGAACATTAAATGGCATATTTCGGGAGAACAGTTGCTTTTGAAGGATTTGAACCCCTATCATTTCAGATGTTTCGTGTGTAGGTGTCGTCAAAATGTCATACTGGATTACGGTGTGATGTCTGAGTATCATAATGTCACTTTTAATGACTATGAATTAGAAGATCCATTTGAGTTACTGAGTTTTGTAGATAAATATTGGGAGTACATTGAGTAACTAAATCAAATCAGATCAAATGCTCTAGGCCAAATATTATGGAATGGTATATAATTTTTGCATCATATATAGTTTTGTAAACCAAATATATGGTTTTTGTATCATTTAATTTTGCCAACATCACGGTAAAAATAAATTAATCTTAGTTTAAATGAACTTTTATGTAAAGAATGCTTTTTTCATGTAAATAAACCTCATTGAGTATTTATTTATTTTTTTAATTTTCATACAAATATCAGATGCATTTTATAAAATTTGATCTATTATATAAATATAAACCCTCAGGATAAATGTTATAAAGTATCTTGTATTCTTATTATAAAACTGCACTGTCTTGCTATGATTAAATATTAATAGTTGCATAATAACAAGAAGTCACTTTCGAAAAATTCTAATTAATTTTTGATGCCGAGTTCATTTTTCATAAATAATGTAATTCTAATTCATATTTTCAAAACTGAATATGCAGATTAATTTTTTTTCCTTACTCGGTGTATCAAATAACATGAATAATAAATTTTATATGCATATTAATCTTAAGAATTCTCATTAAAAATTACTGGTTACAGTTTGGTTATTCTTGGCCCACTTACACAGCCTTTTTTTCTTTAAAAAAGGATGTGAAATCTATTTTATTCACTAGAGCTTGAATATATTTTTAGAAAACAATAATAATTTTAAAGCATAAATGAATAAAAATTTACTTATTCCAAATTATTTTATTTTACAAATAGAATTGTATTCTTATAACTTAGTCTAAATGAAAATATTTTTTTTAATTCAAATATATTTATGTGAACTTTGGGTCATCTTGAAAAGTTTTGCCATTTCGTGATTTATAAACAATTTACTAACTAGGTATTTTTTGTTTTTTAGATTCAACATATAATTAATATTACTAAATTGTGTAATAAAATTGATTAAATCTCTTCAACAAAGATTAACTTTGGTAGGAAAAATGATCGAAATGAAATACAGAATTTGTGCTCAAATTCGTATAAATATTTCAATAAACTTTTAATTAAGCACAGATGTTTATCATGTATGCTTAGTATTTCATTTCTAAAGTTAGTATCTGTTGCTATATCCTGCGCGTTTTGAACGCGGTCTTTTTCTGCAAAATGCTGTAAAAATAAATTTTCCAAACATATATAATTTTATCCGCATAAAATAATTTTAAATAGTAAACTGTTTTTCTAAAACGAAAAAGCGCCGCTTCCTTTAGTTCGTGTACAATAAATAAACGTGAAATAAATGTCTTTTAAAACAAATGAAAGCTTAACCACCATTTAAGCACTGAAATGAAAATGAAAAAAGGTCGCCACCTCTCCAATCATTTGATCCGAGAATCTGTTTTTCTACCTATGCTGATCAACCTCAGTCTTTCTTGTAAGGAAGATAGAGAGGATTTCTTTATAGATCGTGCCGTCATTATTAATGCTGCACATTAAATATCTAACTCTTTGCTACGAAGAAATTCATGAGGTTTAGAGCGATAAAAAGTTGGTGACGCGACCAGAAAATAAATCATACTTATCTTCTCTCCTATGTCTTCTTATTCTGAACAAAAAGACGGTCTACTGAACTTTTTCTTTTTCTTCGCTTTCTCTCTTTTTTTTCTTTTCCCTGGCATTTCGGGGGAAGCGTCTGAAGTGTCACATTTAAAGATGACCCACGAATAAAACGGTGATTTAGTAAGCAGTTTTGTCACACCACAATGATGATCGGAGTTTACTTCGTAACAATGTATAATATCTAGTACGGCGTAAATAAAATATAAGTTTTCATCTTAAGAGAGAGAAATTGTACTGCGTCCGATTTTACTGGGAGCTTTGAGTTCGTGATATGACCCATTGGGGTACTTCTTGGGAAGTGGAAATTCAGGATATATGTGTAGAATAAGTGATTGTACTTGAGTATATTTTATGGAATGCTACTGTTGTTGCTTGAATAATATATAAAAGGAATATATGATAATTATTATTCAACCAATATTTAAGTTTTTTTGCGATGTATTCAACGATTTTAGCTACAGAAATTTTATTTAATGCTTTTCTTGGAAAAATGATATAATTATTATTCAAAAATTAAAATCATTGAAAAATACCGTTCTTTGCCTATTCAAAATATAATTTTATATTCGTATCACATTTGATTCTTATCCTGATGTAAAATTTGGTTTGAATGTCATCAATTATGGAAATTCTATAGAATAGCTAAATTAATTTGTGGAAGATTATAGTACAATATTTAGTTACATGAAATGAATACTTGGGTTAAGAAATCATTTTTTAGCATTTAAATAGCAAACTTCTAAACATAAATCATTCATTGGGACATTTATCAATATCCAAAAGATTTGATTGTCGATTCTTGGTTGGGTCAGTTCGCATTCATATTGTTTTCATTGTATCGCTTTGATCATTGAAAAATATTGAGGAAGAATTCCTTAAATCATAGCATACGAAAAACACGAATGTCTAATTGCCTATGAGTGCAAGTATTTCATTGCGGGAGGGGAGTATATCTTCAATATTTGCCACGGAAATATTTCCTTATCTTTAAGAGGAAAATGGTTTACTTGATTCGATAAGATATATATCCTATCCATCCCATCTGTAAACCATTCATTTTCGGTCTATTGGATTAAAATTGAATGAAGGGAAGCATATTAAATATTAGTCTGTTTGATGGCTTAACGTCTCTTGGAAATCTGGTCCCAAATTGTTAGTCTAGAAGAGATCTATTTTATATCGGCTGGAAGATCCTTTCTGTCTGTTTCGGTCTTCTGTGAGCCAGATTTTAATTGATAATTTCGTTGCCAAAAACACGAGAACTCCTAAAAATGCGTATAATCTTCATTACCTAAGGTCTGAATTGAAGATAATTTATATATGAAACAGTATCGGTCAAGAGTACTTTCAGAATGTAGTTATGGAATGTAGTTTTTGTTTAGAGCGAAAGGTTATCTTTTTAATGTGTATCAAGTAACATAATTGTAATTGAAGAAGAATGACGTAAGAATGTTTTTAAGCTAACGGAAAGACAATTTCTTTAATTTATTCTTATTCTGATTTTGAGTGCCTACATTTCGTTGCCTTTTACGATTAAGTATAATTTTTTCGGATTTGAATTATGGAATGTTGAATTTAAATGCAATAAACAATGTAAAAATCAATCAATTCACTAAACTCATGGTTTCATTTGTATTTGTTTGCAAGTTAAATTCAGTAAATGTGTTGCAACTGTGGAAATCAATACGAAACCCCAAAATATCAATAGAACTAAGGTTATAAGTGGTACAGAGGTTGTAAGTGGTTTTCAAACATTCAGATTGTTTGGTAATGACATATGAAAATCCGAAATACATTGAAATAAAAAATGCTTAAGAATTGAAAAATAAGAAAAAATGTAATTTTTTATAGATATTTTAAACCATTATTTTCCAGTGCTTGCTACCAACCACAGTGAGCTCGAATTATTTTATCGAATTTATTATCTGTTAGCATATATGTATTCTCTATCCATCTTGAGTGTATAAAATTTATCTCTAAGAAATAGAATTAAATCGTACTAGAAAGTATGTTTAAAGATTTCTTGAAAAGTAGCGGGACAGAAACTTATATTTTGTGTTTAAATGCGGAACGTAATTCGATGAAATCTTGTAATGTACATTGTAGGTACTTAAAAAAATAGAAAAAAATCTTAGAACTGTATGTTATGAAACTGTCCGAAATCTTTTCAATTCGAATTGGATCTTCAACTATGGAGATTTCATTTAAACCGGATGTAAGATTCATTCAGAAGTAATATGAATCGTAGAGCGGATAAGGGGATAATCGAAAAATATATTATCCGAAGAAATCGAGATTATTAGATTTCTTCTTGAGATACGTACGATCTAACTTTATTTATTCAAATCACGTTTCGATTATATTTTTTCAGGCAAGTTAAAATTATGATGTCTTGCGAGACTGTATATACTTTTGAGATACAGTCTCTCAATACAGAGACATACTTGCAGATTTTGCCGACTCTCCGAAATTTCATGCCACTCAATCGTGAAGAATTTAGATCTTCAAGATTTCGAATAATCTATTCTCGAGAACAAGATGGAATTTTTTTTAGAATAAAGATTTCAAGTCACGATCTTTCAACCTAGCGACTAATATTATCACATAAATAGATGGTATCAAATTAAAAATAACATATAATTTTATAAGATCATTATGGCTCTACATCAGTTCAATTTTATATACATTTAATTTCATTAAATTATTTGAATATCTTCTGTAAGTGATTCGATGACGGTACCGTTAGCGGTAAAAGAGATTTGAAATTCCAATATCGATATTAAATTAAAATGTTCTCTTTTCATAAAGTTAAGCATTTTATTTTAAAAGGGAAAATTCTTCTTGCAAATGATTATCCTTGATATTCGACTTAAGGAATATAAGCAGCAGCTTAACGCTCTAATATAGCGTAGTTTAGTTTAGTTATATTAACGTCCCGTTTGAAGCAACACTTGGGCTATTTTGGGACGGACCTCGTAATTTTGAACCGTGGTCAGATGACGAGGACGACACCTGAGCTGGCACCCCCCTCTCCACACCACACCACACCAGCCGGAGGACGTTTGGTCAGGACGGATTTAACGTGCAGCAGACCCCCTTACACGACGGTTCTTCGGTGGAATCGGGTCTCGAACCTGAAACCCACCGGTTCCGAGACCGAAACCTTACCACCAGGCCACCGCTGCCCTAATATAGCGTAAACAACTTCTTAAGAAGGAAATGATTGAAAGCCGTTCCTACAGTTTATTTCTTTTCATGGAATAAATAATTACAATGTTGCTTAAAGTTAAATAGAGATGTGTGCCTCTCATATTTAATCAGAATGAAAGAATTTGCGAGATTCGTTTAAACAAGAATTCTTTTGTATTTATCTAAGAATTATCCTAACCAAATGCTTTAACGCCTTTTAGAGATTCATAAGAAGTTCTTTATATATAGTATATATGTGCAGTTGGTAGAAGCGTTAAAGCAGCTATAGATACTATAATGATATAAAAACAAATTTGCAAATTTCTGTTTCTTAATTTTTTATTTTCTCGTACATATATGTTTCAAAATATAATTCGTCCTTGTATATTAATCAAAAAAGGTGAAAAAGAAATCAAAATATATATTTAAAAAATTCTTCTGAGAAACCTTTCGTTGTCAATTCATTTTAAACATGGGCTTGAAGATAAGATCAGACACATAAGAAGAAATTGCGAACGATTTCTATATATATTAGATACGATTTCGTCCTGAAAGTATATAATCTTACTAAAAGTTTCAAAGTTGATGAAAAAAATCGAAACATACACATTCTGGTTAAATGTAAGAATGAATAAAAAGAAATAAAAGCTTGAAATTATCATATGAAATTATTATATCAATTGGAATGTATTGCATTAATTACTAAGAAATAATAAGTATATATTAAATACTTATGCTACTAATACAATCAATAAATAAATGTTTTAGAAGAATGATTGCATTTTAAACCATGAGAAGAAATTATTCTTTTATAAACCATTTTTACTCTGTCAAACCAGAAGTTGAAATAAGCAATCCTTTTGAATATTCCCTTTTTATCTTTTCTCAGGTTGTTGTTTACCCTCAGGTCAACAAGAATATTTCTTAAAAAGTACGCTTAATGAAGAGATCTCTACTGTTTCAACAAACACAGTTGGGGGAAGAAATCACCGTATTCATGAAAATTTCCCCCTTTTTTCGTTTCACTTTCATCCTTATTAAAATCTCTCTGACTCTTTTAGAACTTTTTTTATCTAAAAAAAGCTGTAGCCTAGAAAAAGGGAATGTCTTTCAGAGTACAAGATGAAACAGGACTGAAAAAACATTCCGACATTATTTAACTTTGACTAACGTTTTGGAACTCTTTGTAATACCTCTGTTAGGTATAAAGTCAAACAAGTGTTTCGCTAGCTTTTATTTTCTTATTTTTTATGGTACTTTTAGTTTTATTTTACATGTCAAGACCTCTTTTGTAAATGTGTATTTATCACGGTGGGGATATAATTGAAGTTTCTAGGTCTTATTTTTGCTTTATTAAATTAAGAGAAAATTTACTTGCTCCAAAACTGATAAGAGTAAAATGAATTTATTTTTAATATTTACAAAAGAACAAAAAAAGTAGAAATTCAGTTTTTGTTACAAAAATTAAATTGCTGCATTAAAATTCAATATGAATGGCATTCTAACTGATGTTGTGTTTTTACGGTTCCAGCTCTGATTTTGGCTGTAAACTTCTAAAAAATATGTAGAAAAATCAAAGGAATTATGTTTAAAAACTAAAAAAAATACAAAGACATTTACTAAT
This sequence comes from Argiope aurantia, assembly GCA_026543865.1. NCBI lineage: Eukaryota > Metazoa > Arthropoda > Arachnida > Araneae > Araneidae > Argiope > Argiope aurantia. Next base: position 515,517 of record JAPMOR010083708.1, on the reverse strand, counting down.
ATGATTAAATACTTATATTTAGTTACAAACATTCGCCCAAAATTTTAAAGTACTATGATTTTCAAATATATAAAAGTTTTATCACATCAAAGAGCCTTTTAAAATTCTTTCGAACTAGTAGATAAGTTATAATTATTTGGAATTGCTCTTATATAGAGTTTTATTTTTAATTTTCAAAAATAATTTTAGAATGAATAATAGCATGCACTCAACGTGCAACGATATCATAAATATCTCTGTCAGTTGTATGTGTCATCATGAACCGACATAATATCGACTTATTTCAATTCCTACAGGATTATTAACATATAAAATACAAAATAACAAAATTAACGACTTTTAACATTCACATGTACACACTGTGATCAAAAGTATCCAGATATTTATGGAATTAAGCATTTTCCTGCAGCTCTGTAGAAAAGTTCCACAAACTGCTCTTGAAATTCGAATATATTCTTTATGTATTTCAACACGCATTTTACTATGAAGATACAATAACGAGGGTATTTAAGAGACTGACAAAAACCTAAAAAAAACAAAAAGTTGAAATATTTGGGCTTGTACCCGTCCACAGAAAGCTGATAACAATTTACAATATTTATCCCAGCTTTTGCTTGATATGCCTAAATACATATGTGCATTTTCGTAGAAATAGTACATATATTTCGTAATATATAAAGTTTTTTAGAAAAAAAAATTTCAAATTTTTCCGAAAGTTTTTTTAGCTTATAACTTGGTGTTTTCAATCAAATCATGCGAAATTTAAAAAATATGCAACACTTTGTTAACGAAGTGTTAAATTAAAGTTTGAAATATCCTGAATATTCGTGGATGTATTTGAACATTTTTTGAAAAAGAGAAATCTTAAGCTCTGTCACTGAAACAGAGCGTTATTCTGCTCATCTCGGATATTTATATCAGTTACCTTATATATCTAATTTCGAAATCATGAACGAATAATTATGCTATGCTCAATACGTGCTCACTTAAAAACTTTTTACTGCAAATACTTAAATTTCCACAAATAATCAAAGTATTTAATTCAAATTAATATATAATGCTTCGTAAACATTTTTTTCTTGTTCTATAAATTATTTCAAACCTTTGTATGTTATAAACAAATCTGCAGAAAAATTTGATTTTAAGAAATTTTATGTAATTCCGAATATGGTATAATTTTTAAGTAAACTCTGGCAAGCAGCGCCATTGATGAAACTTTAAATCCTTACCCGATTTCTGTGAAACAGAATAAACCTAAATTATCTTGATAAATTTCTCGTCGATTCCGTAAATGCTCTCGTGACCGAATCTTTAATGTAAAACTTGAGTTCAGACATATTTTTAGATGGCCGAAGTTCAAGGACAGTTTGTTCACCTGTTCTGGGAAAATTCGGGGGAAAAATGCAACTAAGAATGTGTCCGGATACTTCTATATCTATATCTATCTATACTTATAATAAAGCTCAATGTGTGTGTGTGTGTGTGTTGGCGCTCTACAGGCCAGACTATTTAACTTACAGCTACCAAATTTAGCACGTGTATACCTTGGAGACCGGGAATGTGCACCTGGGGTTTTTTTTTTCGAATTTTTAATTAGAATTTTATTTATTTAAAAATTAAGCGAAATTTTGGCGTGTTTCTGCCGTAACTTCCGAAAATATTACCGTAAAAAAGATTTTTACATGAAGTTAAAGATCAAAAATTTATCTTTTAAATGATACCAATGTTTTAACCTTAAAATTAAATTTCTATTTTTAATGAATTTTTAAATAAATATTTTAACTATATTTTTCAACAATTTTTTCGTACAAAATAAAAATAAAATTTAAGCTGGACGAGCACGCTTCGCATTCATGGTAAAAAATTAGCCTTTTCCAAAGTATTGCCATCACATTGATTAATGCCCCAATTAAAAATAAATTAAATCTTTTTGGAAATGAAATCTGCAAAAATATAATTTTCGGCACGTGTCTGTTGGAAATGAAACAATTATGAAATATTATTTTTTCTAAAAAATAAATTCAAGAAAAATTATTTTATGATCTTTCACACACTCTATATTATTAATCCAATAAATCGGATTTATTTTAAGGCAAGTTTTGTTTAATATGAACAGGATATCCATTCAAATCAGGGTCATACAGCTAATTTGTAAACCATTAGTAAGACATAAATATGCTAAAATGGTCTAAATGGAAAATGATTATATTTTATGTAACTTAATTCAAAAAATGCTCTAATAAATAACGAATTTTTGATTTTACATAAAGCTTCTGCTGTGGAAATCACGATTAACAAAACGTTCTTGAAACACTAATATTTTAAATAAAAAGAGTTAATTTCTCTTATCTAACTAAATCAATCACTTAAACTGACTGATTTATGAAAATTTGAATATCACTATTCAATAAAAAAAGGATAATTTTAGATTTTTCATCGATCGTTTCAAAGAAAATACGCCAATCAGCGCGCAAGTTTCTCAAGATTAATTGGCCTAAGATTATGAAAATGTTGAGTTTTTCTAAATTTTTAACATTCAAAACTTCATAAATCAGTCTTAGTTGATCGTGGAAAATAGAAACATTCATTCATTTATTTAAAATTAGGTGTGTCCAGAATATTTCTCAGAATATGATATCTTACTGCATTAAATTTAGACTTCATAATTTTTGAAATATATTTATAGGCCGGAACAAAAATATTATTATTGATTTCATTTCAATTCTTTTGAAAGGAAAACTAAAAATTGAATTTTATGCTGAATCTGAGAAATTTTTGATGAATTATTCTGAGATATTACATTAATTATGAAAAATATTTTGTAGTTAACATAAGACTTAAATACCGAGCGATTCTGTTTGCAATACTCATATTCAATAATAATAATAATAAATAACAATAAAAATAATAAATAAAATAAAACGCTTGGTTTTATTAAAAAAATATCTTAATATTAATTGCAATTTCATCATTTCCGCTTTAAATTAAAGTTGAAGTTTTACCGGAAATGACAACAAATTAGCAAAACCTATATAGTAAATTGAACGAAACGATCTAAACAACAGTATAAGTTTAGTATGACTATCAAAATTTGAAGATTAAAAATGTTTTGTTTGAGAATCTATTATGAGACTAGTTACTTAAAATATTTAATTGAAAATTGTAGAGAGCGATAATACTGGTGAACAACCGGCTGGTCGCCAAAGGCGGCTAGTTTAGTTATAAAGTGGACTTAATGTCGGCACTGCAGCATATACATTTAATGTCTAGACTGGAAGACAATTTGTAAGCAGAGCATTATTATTAGTTATTATTAATATTCAAATAATGATTCGCTTTACGAAGAAAGCGTGTTTCTTCGATTATACATAAGAATGAGGGAAAAATATAAAATAAAAACAATTAATCCATTGTCAGAAATGTAATGAATTATGCTTTTTACTGATTATTATTTCCTTTAAACGGTTTGCTACAACAGAAATATGCCATAGCAAAAACTAAATCAACGCATTGTTAGATGCTAATTTGCGTGATATTAATTACAACGACTATTGTATCTTCTTCTTTTGCATCATATTTAAATTATCATGTATCGTTCACCTGGAAAGAGACTGCCACAACATGAACACCTGGAATTTCTCAAATGTTTCTTATGAAATCAGGGCAATAGTTGTAGTGCAAAATTGCTTTGTCTGCCCCTCTCTCCAATTATATAGAAAATTGAGACATTATGTCTTACAGAAACATAAAAGAAATAAATTATTCCAGATGAATTATATACAGTGTGGTTATAATTAAAGTTCCACTTTCAAATGGTCATAAAAGGAGATCTACTGAACCAAATGTGATCAAACTTGGCAATAGTTTAAAGAAGGCCAAGGAAATTTTCCCCCAGGAAAAAAGTTCAAAAACTCGCAATCAAGGGGAAATGGTGCTATATGCAATATTCTTAAGCAAAATAGGATATGAAGACATATGTTTAAAATGTGTTTAATCGTTTCTAAAACGTATTACAAAGCATATTCAATGTGCGTTAACTCAAAAGCACTGTTTATGGTGATAATCTAAACAATTTGGGGGAACTGAAAGATGCGAATCACTGACGTGCACGTAACATTCTTCCTGATACGCTAAGAGATACTGTTGAGAATGCAATATTGCGATTTAACTTGCTTTCATAAAATGTGGACGCTACATTGAACATGCTTTGTAACACGTTTCAGAAACGATTAAACATATTTTAAACTGATGTCTCCATGTCTTATTTTGCTTAACAATATTGCATACAGCACCATTTTCCTCTAGTGGTAAGTTTTTGATTTTTTTTCGATGGAAAAGAAAATCCCATGACCTCCTTTAAACTATTACTAAGTTTGATAAAATCTGGTTAAGTGGTTTTCCTGTTGTGACCATTTTAAAATGGAACTTTAATTATGACCAACCTGTATTATAAATTTGTAGTTGTATATAAGTTAACTAGGGCATATATTACCATGCGAATAATTTTTATTTTATGTAACTTGGATGTCTTATAAGGCGTTAAGAATGTTGGAAGACAAATATCTATCAAATTCTGTTGATTAAATAGAAACTTTTCTGTGATTTAGGTGTTTATCGACGAGTGCAGTAAACAACGTATGTGCCTAAATCCATCCATCTGTTCATTCCTGTAAAATTACTTTCTTGCGAGACCTTGAGAGTCAGATCAACATTCAAGTTTGTTAGAAATATTTTTCAAAGCCTATTGACAAATTGAGAACTTCCAGCCTGTAAGTTTAGATCATCGAGTGACTTAAGACGGCGCATTTTTCGAAGTGATGAAATGGAGATGGTGATCAGAGAGTAAAACTGCTTTAGGCTTTTAATTGCTTATTCCAAACTCTTTTCGCAACTTTGTTGATGAAAGTCAGCTGTTTAGTATTGGAGGAAAATGAATTTCTCAGGACTTGAAGGACATTTTAAATTACTTTTAAATAAAGATAACTTTTGTTGAAGCCTGGATCAAAATGCATTATCTTGCTGCAGTTCGTCCGGACTGCGTAAAATATTTGAATGTTTATATTGAAAGTTAGTTTCGCACTGATATTAATATCCTGTCATATACTATATATGTCTGCGACAATTTTGCTATTTAATTTGATTTTCCTATTAAGTATTCCTTATTTCTTCCTTTTTATCTGCAAAATCAAGTTCATCTATTTTGTTATAAAAAATTAAAAATTGGTTAAAATTAAAAAAAAAAACACATGTAACAGATCACAGCGCTAATATGAGATATACACTGGTGTGCAAAACTTAAGCAACAGGTATGTTTTTTGCCATAACTTCACGAGAAATCATCTGAGAGACATGAAATTCAGAAATGAGATACAGCTTTTTGTTCTGAAAGAATGACGAAAGCATAGTTGCGCAGAAATGAATACAATGCATACAGTATGGAATCAAACAAAAAAAGGCTTTATTGAACTCATAGTATCGTTACACATGATTGTCTGTCCAAGAGGAAGAACAGCAAGAAAATGTTCCTTAGTATGGGATATGCCCTCCCCTTACTGCAATGGTTGCTTCGCACCGTCTCCCCACACTCAGCACCAGATTTTCCAACAGCTCTTGAGGTAAGAGTGCCCATTCCTCAATCAGCATCTGTTTAAGTTGTCGGGTGTACCCAGGAGGATGTAATCGTGCCGCAAGGCGTCTCCCCAAAGCATCCCACACATGTTCTATCGGATTTAAATCAGGGGAGTACGCCGGCTAATCCATTCGAGTGATGTCTTCACTTTCCAGGAGCTCCTCAACAGCATGAGTCCTGTGTGGCCGTGCATTGTCATCCATAAAAACGAAGTCTGATCCAATGGCACCGCGGAACAGACGCACATGGGGAAGGATCACCTCCTGACAATAGCGATTTCCAGTTACAGAACCTCTGTCGAAAGCGTGGAGCTCAGTCCGCCCGTTCATCATAATGCCTCCCCAGACGACAACTGATGTTGCAAGCGATTCCCAACGCCAGTTGATTTGGAGAGAGGTCGGGACACGGTTTCATCCCAGTAACATCACGAAAAGAGACTGTTTCGGTGGGCCTGGAGTTGTCGTCTGAGGAGGCATTATGATGAACGGGCGAACTGAGCTCCACGCTTTCGACAGAGGTTCTGTAACTGGAAATCGCTATTGTCAGGAGGTGATCCTTCCCCATGTGCGTCTGCTCCGCGGTGCCATTGGATCAGACTTCGTTTTTATGGATGACAATGCACGGCCACACAGGACTCATGCTGTTGAGGAGCTCCTGGAAAGTGAAGACATCACTCGAATGGATTAGCCGGCGTGCTCCCCTGATTTAAATCCGATAGAACACGTGTGGGATGCTTTGGGGAGACGCCTTGCGGCACGATTACATCCTCCTGGGTACACCCGACAACTTAAACAGATGCTGATTGAGGAATGGGCACTCTTACCTCAAGAACTGGTGGACAATCTGGTGCTGAGTATGGGAAGACGGTGCGAAGCAACCATTGCAGTAAAGGAAGGGCATATCCCATACTAAGGAACATCTGCTTGCTGTTCTTCCTCTTGGACAGACAATCATGTGTAACGATACTATGAGTTCAATAAAGCCTTTTTTTGCTTGATTCCATACTGTATGCATTGTATTCATTTCTGTACAACTATGCTTTCGTCATTCTTTCAGAACAAATTGCTGTATCTCATTTCTGAATTTCATGTCTCTGAGATGATTTCTCGTGAAGTTATGGCAAAAAACATACCTGTTGCTTAAGTTTTGCACACCAGTGTATATTTTAACAGCTTCATTGAACGAAGGGCTGATATTTTTCTTTCAGTGTGTAAATGATGTTTCACAAAACCATTGAAATTTTATTCTCATGCAGAATCTTCTCTAATTATTCTGCAGACAGTTTTAATGCCCTGCCTCATTCATCACCATATGATGATCTTGTTTAATAATAGCCTCATGGACGATGGAACGAAGCATCATATATTACTTTAAAAAGACTTGAAAAACATGTAGGTAGGGTAAAGTGAACACACATGTAGGTAGGGTAAAGTGAACACACGCTCACGCACGGACATGCACGCACACTCACAAAAAAACTGTCACTTCTTGACAAAATTCTGGTTTGAAACAAACTTTTTGCATTTAGAAATCCAAAGGTTAAATTGGGAATATTTAAAATGAATTGTGAAGAACGATACTTTTTCCAGTGAAATTCATAATGAAAGTTTTAAAGTTTCGAAAGTAATAGATTTTACGTATTTAGTACTCCCCTTCGTGATACAACTTTTCGTTTAGAATTAATTGCACAAAATCTTCAATGATCGAGAACTTTCTAATTTAAGAATAGTCCTTTTTTTTTGTACGATTTAAAGCTTAATAAGATACTGTGTTTTTAAGGAGAAATTTGATTCGGAAAAATATTCAACTTTTTCTTTGCTATTATTTTTGTCTAATTGTGGACCAAACAACCCGAATATATATTTAAAAAAAAGATGGTTAAAAAAACTTGACTAATGATTTTACTTTGAACGAAAGACTTATTTTTAAATCTCTCTCTCTCTCTCTCTCTCTCTCTCTCGCTCAAACGGTGCATCTTGGAAGACGATTTAAACAAAATTTAAATTAGGGATTAATTTTAATGAATCTAGTTGAAAACTACATTTTTTTTGCAATTCTTAATGTTGTTGTTTTTGTATTTTCAAAATCACATAAATGATGTTAACATTTTCTATCTTTGAAGACTTTTTAAGAGCAATTTTCTTCATTTGCTATACGCTTTTGAACAAGATAGTTTATTTTATTGATAAAGTTTCCTTCATAAAGTGAATTTACGGTGTAATTTTATTTTGTATTTATTTTCTCTTGCTAAATTGGGATTAACTCCAAGCTTTAAAAATGTTCTTTCGATTTATTACAGTAGAAATTATTAAGAGAGACATTGAAACAAATGAATTTTCCGTAAGAAAATTGATTCCAAGGTTACAATTGCTTTGCTTCCTCAGAAATGTAATTCAAATATACTCTTCCCGATAAGAGTAATATTTGATATATTAATAGTAATAACACATGCAAACCTAAATGGATTTTTTTCCTCACTTAAAAATTAAAATAATATGCTTTTAATGCATACTTAAAACCTCATTAGTCTAAGTAGTTAATATCAAATTACTAATCTGATGCAAATTATTTTAACTTCCTTTATTGGAAATTTAAATCTTCAAAACTATTTAATTTACGAAATCAAACATTACTTAGATATTTTGAAAACAATTATAGTTATGATGAAGAAATCTTCATAATTAGATATGAAGGCTTTTGAAAGCATTGAAAAGTCGGTAAATAGTTTTAAAAGAACTTTTACTGCCCAAGTGAGTGTTTCTGTGTTGAAATATATATTTTAGTTTCTAATTTTCTTATCAATCTTTTCAAAGATGTCTTGTTCTTTCGAGATCGTACCAGGACTTTTTTCAGAGGAAAATGACTTTAATAAGATTAATTTTAGATTACTTTGATTTAATTCCTTCCATCATACAAGTGGTGTTCAAATGAAAAGGTTCGAAACCAAACTGCGGGTATAAATGAAGACTTTATTCAAAGTATATACCATAGGCCTGAGATTGCCATTGATTAACAAGCCGAAGGATTTCTTGTTCCCAGAATTCCTGTAGCCTTGACGAGACCCAGTCCTTCACAGCGTCCTTGAATTCGCCGTCCGAGTTGAAGCTCTTCCCTTTCGGGTGTTTTTTCAGGGGACCAAACACATGAAAATCGAAGGGCGACATGTCAGGGCTTTAGGGCGAAGCATTTCAACCCGGACAGCGAATTCAAGGACGCTGTGAATGACTGGGTCTCCTCACGGCCACAGGAACTCTGGGAACAAGGAATCCGACTCATTAATCAATGGGATCGTTGTGTCCAGGTCTATTGTGTATACTTTGAATAAAGTCTTCATTTATACCCGTGTCGTTTCGTACCTTTTCATTTGAACATCCCTTGTAGTATTATTATTTAAAAAAATGAATCTAGAGTTTCAACCATGTGCGTTTTACATCTAGTTACTTTTATAATTCTGTAAAACTGTTTTAAACTTTAAATAATTTCATGTATCAAAGTAAATAAGAATAATAATCACTAAGCACACTAGCTCTGAACTTCTAATACTCAGTCTTTCAGTTTGTATGAGTTTGTTCACTGTATCTTTTAATTGTCTAAAACAATTTGCTTTAAGAGATTGTAAAACTCTCTTTGAATAATTGCAGATTGCTATAAAAAAATTCGTAAATAAACAAAAAAAGTGGAATTTTATTACATAAGCACATTAAGACCAAACAGTATATTATACAAGTTCTTAAAATAAGTAATTTTCAAGAATATAAAAAGTATAAACTATGCATTATTTAAGGACTGTGTGTGTGTTTTTTTAAATAAAAGTTGAAACAGCCCCATATTGGCCGTACAATGATTAAATATCTTTCTGCATTGTAAGTAATTATTCTGTATCAGACTACAGAAATATTTATATACAAATTTCTTATTTTTGTAGGTTTTCCTTCATAAATTCTGAGCTGCAGTAGACTTGTGATCCGACTCCGTTTCTGGAGATCGGGCTGAACAGATAACTGGCAGTTTAGGTGAGAGTGGCGTTTTTCTGCACGGGGATGGAATTTTGGTAAGTGGAGTTCTGATTATTTTATTCTCTTCGTTGATTCTATGTTCTAAGCCTAATGTTAAGCACACTGCTTAATTTAAAGAACAGTATAACGTTGTTATATTGCTTTTTCAATCAATAAAATTCATTCTATCAGTCAAGTCAAGTTTGACTCTGATTGTTTATTAACATCCGTCCTTTTAGTCCATACTTCATCTATTTCTTCAACTTGTAAACTGAAAATTATGAATGATAGAATAGTATATTCTTTATTAGATTACTTTTATTTGTAAATTTTTTTATGTCTAGTTTTGTTATCATTATTCTTACATATATTTAGTATGATTTTTTTTTGTTCCATGTTCGACTGTATTGTTTCAATTTCATTCCGATTATTCGTATCTTTCAACAGCACCCTTTCCAACGATTTGAGTTTAGGGATCACACTCTTTCAAAAAATACAACTTTTAGATTCTTCTCTAGTTCCGGGTAGTAATCTAGTCAAGAATAAAACATCCTACTCTGCCTTTCTTACAAATGTCGGACACAAGTCAAAAATTTCTATTGTTTTCTGTTACCTGGACAAAACGTGTGAAGGTCAACTCCTTTGTAACATTTTAGGAATAAAATCACTATAAGGATTGTGTATCATACTTTGCATTTGTCTGACTAAATACATTATACTTTCAATTTGTTTTGTTTCAGGGTTGCTAAGAAAGCAAGTGGGAACAATTTGCTTAAAAGAATTTTGTTAATAAATGAAAGACAATAGACAATTTGCTGTTCATATTCCCCCACAAATAGCTATAAAGCATTAAAGTTGTAAATGTCATTAAGTCTTGCTTTCAATTTAAATGAATTCATTATAGCATCAGCTTAATGTAAATGTCACTCAGCGTCACAATAGAAGTTTTCGGTACCCATTAAATATTACAATCGATCGAAACAATTTGATTCTTCTCTAGTCAGTAATATATCATTACTTAAATTCCATAACGCTTTGCACTGTGTGATTGCTATGCTGTTACGGGCTTTCTCTAAATTTTCTTAAGCAATTTTTTTGCAAAAATAATAATGCAGCGTGTTAAATTTTTCTGGTTTAAAAGTGGTAAAATATGAATTTTCTTTAACGTAACTAATTCCGAATTTTATTTTGAATTTACAAACAGTTTAGATGTCTTCTTCGAATTTCAAAGGATATTATTATGATTGTTTAATACTTTCTCTTAAAGAGCGGAAACAATTAACATAATAATCTATCAAGGAAGCAATTTGTTCACAAATAGCACATAAACTTTAGAAAGATATCTTATTGTAAGTTATTAAAAGTGGTAAAATATGAATTTTCTTTAACGTAACTGATTCCGAAGATTATTTTGAATATACAAACATTCACAGTTTAGATGCTTTCTTCGAATTTAAAAGGATATTATTATGATTGTGTAATACTTTCTATTATAATTAAAAGAGCGGAAACAGTTAACATAATAATCTATCAAGAAAGCAATTTGTTCACAAATTGCACATAAACTTTAGAAATATATCTTATTGTAGAAAAACCTTTAAAATGCACTTGGCTGCCTTTGTACAAAAAAAAAAAATTATGTTTACGAATTTACAAGTGAAATTACTTCTAAAATAATCCATATCGGTAAATTATGTACCAACATATTAACAGCAAATGATTATTCTTAAGTTATCGAAGAAATTATACAGTTCATTAACTTTTTATCATTTAAGCTTTGAACCACCGGAATTATATTTCAAATATAAATACTGTACACAATAAAGAGAAAGTTCCAAAGTTCCCTCGTATTTTATTCATAAAATTCAACTTTGAAGCATAATGGAAGCCGAGAATAAACTATGCCTCCTTCAACATAGTATAAAAACATCGGTTCTTAAAATACGTTATCAGTATGTAACAGAATATTGGATTTCATTGATGTTTCTGAAGCCAGTAGCCCATCGTTATCTCACCAGTTACGAGAAAATAAATATGTCGATAACCTGGCGGAGGACACTAGAAATTAATCTGTATCGTGATAACTCTCCAATAAATGTTCAATTTTAAAAATAAATTTATTGAAATACATTAAAAATATCTGAAAAACTCATTGACCAAGAATTTTTGTTTAACCTCCATTTTTGATTAGATAAAATAATTTATATAAAAAAAATAAAAACGTGTAAGAAACTGTTTACTTACTTATATTTAACAAAAATATATAGTTTGAGATAACTAAAATAGATCTATGTTATAAACTTTTGCTCTGCTTTGATTTTTTTTGTTTCTTACATATGGTATAAAAGCTGTTCTAAAAGAATATATAACCTCCGAGCACTGCTGACTATAGTTGCTGGGCTGCTCTATCATTAGGAATTTAATCTCTCTATCGAGGATCGTGTCTGCCTATCTTGTAATCAAAATTATATTAAATTTTAATCCGATACCCTATTACGATGTTCATCTGTGACAACTGAATTTTATTAAAGCATTAATTTTGGAAAATAATAGACGATTCAAATGGTTTTGAAATGAACATTTTTTTTCTGCTGTGGCTTTCAGAAAAGTAAATGTACTCATTCCTTTTGCCAGCAGCGTCATTTTTTAAGGCGATCAATTAAATTAGCTAACGTTTATTTAAAGAAGATACACATATTTTATTTATCATGAAGAAATGGAACATTTATTACAACATATTGCTCGTATTTGTGTGTTCAGTATACAATGATCATTATTTTTTTTGTAAAATGATCATCTTGTTAGGTGTTAAGTAAAACTGGTCTATGAAAGGCAAATAGAATTTTTACTTGATGTTATTTATTGAGACGAATTTGAGAGTTTACAGTTTCAGAAATGTTTTAGAACTGATATTTAACTGTATGTCAAATTATTCTACAGTGTATTATTCTACCCTGTATAAGTATAGTATTTTCTCATGCAGTTTCAAAAAATATTTAATATCTATAGAAGAAAGGAGAAAACACACCAGGAACGTCAAACTGAGTGTAAAGTAAATGGATTACACTATCGGAGCTTCATACAGAAAATAAAAACATATATAACCTACCCCTATCAATATGTTTTATTGATTTTTGTTTTTGAGCAAAAGGATATTTTTTTTCCCTCAGTTACATGCATCGATCTGATTTCAGATTTCCTTTGTTTTTTTATCTCGTTTGATTGACGGATTGAGAAATCCATCAAAACCCTAAAGGGAAAAAACCCGTTTAAAAAGAAACCTTCGATTTTGAATCTACATTCAATCACACTGAAGTTTTAGTTATATCATTATTTTTTTCAGTGGCAGAAAATCTCATTTTGTTATCCAAGATCAAAGATGGTCGAAACTGATCTCGGCTTCGATACATTATTTAAAATTTTTATTTATTATCCTGGGGCAAATAAAATTTTATTTAATACATTTTTATTTAAAGTAATATGAATATTTGTATGGATAAGCAATTAAATTCTCATGTCAACTGAATAAAATGACATTTCAGAAAACATTAATTTTCTAAAAAATACTGAAAGTAAAGCTTCCTTCTCATTAGATTTCACTTCTCATCGATTTTCTTCAGTAGGATATATAAATATAGAAAATTACATCACAATCTCATTTGTAAAACTTTATGTTATCTCTTTACTTTCTACCATGTTATATAAGGATTGTATGACAAATCAGAAAAATATAAATTTCGATGACAAGTGTATTTATATTTTATTGATTGTATAACAAATTTAGTCAAAAACTTAATTTTATTGTCTTGTGTTCAAGATGAATAAACCCTAAACATTATATAAATTACTTCATTAGATTTCTTTGATCCAAGTGAAAGAAAAACACTGTTTTATTAATCTAACTCATAAATATTTTAGTAAAAATCAGCATAAAAATAATTCAAAATATAGCGTATCAAATTGCCTATTAAGAAATAGTCATGTCAGTAAGGAGACTACTTAAGCTACTGGAAATTCGGATGGCTGTGTTGATTTATTGCTTCTTCTGAATAGCTTTGAAAATTGTCCCCGAATCGTTGCTGTTCTTTTTCTAATACTGTTATCACGAAAAGAAAAAAAAGTGTGCACTTTTTTTTAAATTTAAAAGCATGCCAACAAAAACCAAAACCAATTCATGTGATTGGTTAAAATTATCGAGCTGACGGGTTAAAAATTTATCTTCTAGCAAGCCCTAAAGGCCTTACAAGCGAGGAGAGACATCTCAACACTCGCGCAGGACGGAAAATAAGGGTTGAAAACGGGCATTTTCAATTACAGTAGGTTCATGACACCCGAGTGACAGGAGATCAAACTAACCGAGAGTGGTTTCAAACTTTCCGCTCCTTGAGAAAGACTTCGTTACTCCGAGGGAATCTCTTGCACAATAATTTGCTATCTTCCTGACAACTAGGGATCAGAAAGTCAAACGGATAGAGTTTCTTCGACTTGATTTGACCTTGAGAAGTAGCTGTCATGTACAAATACTGGATGAAAATATTTTTATAAACAACTGTATTGCAAATGGATAACAACTGAAATCCCCAATTGTAATTTTTCTTACTAAATTAGAAATTCAAAATAGATCCTGACTGGATTCCAGTAGGGAATTGATTGAATAAAAATGGAAAATACAGAATTAGAAATTTATGTATGATATTTGTCGAGTAAAAGTTTAGAACAAAATTATTAAATGAGAATTGGTTAAATTACACATTACTATCTACGTGGAATAGGTCCAATCTAAATGTCCATACTGATATGCTACTAAGTTTTAAAAAAATATACCTAATCAGGATTAAAATTAAAATTTGTTATTAAATTTGATTAGACACTTATGCAGGCAAAACGATTTACGTTAATTCAGAATCTTACGAGAGCAGCTTTTCTCAATGGGTAAGATTTGTTCAAAATTGTAGCCGCAGCAGTCTCAAGTAACTGTTACGGTCATAAAAAAGACCAACTGTTATTGCTGTTGCCACTTACAAGTTAATTTAACAATCGTTGTTCCTTCATGTAGCTTAATGTTAAGAAGTTCGAGACTGTGCTGTTTTTACTTATTGAATTTAACATAACGAGTTTATTTTGGATTTCATAATTTTTTCTATATAAAGAGGAATAAAATTAAATTATTTGAATAGTTTTACCTTCTAAATTGAAATGAAACATTCCTAAAGTTGAAACTTGAAGATATATTACCAGATTTTTATTACTGAAACAGATGAGTTATTCATGAATGTTTATACTTATTTTATAAACTACTTCTTCGTTTAACTCAAACTAATATTTTCTTAGATTTGGGGACGAAATTCCTTAAAATGATTTCTGGAAACATGACACAACCTAATATATGTAACAGAGGGCTAAATTCATTTCTATATAAGGAATGGTTAAGCTACAATATCCATGATGTGGCTGAAAGACACATCTTATTATTAATACAATACAATGCACTACAAGATCTGCAAAGATCATGATTTGATCCTCCCCTAGGGTGAGCAGATGATTAAGATTGACATAAATGAGTATAAACATGATACAGACATGACCAAATTGGGCGCTGTCCTCAAAAGAAAGCTAAAAAAAATTAGATGTCGATGGATATATGTTATGGATGGTTTAAGAGTAAATGGTAACAATTTTTTAGTTTCTTCGAGAGATTCACTTAGAAAATCAATTCATTTCTTAATAATTAAATACCATTATAAAATTTAGCAAGTAATAGCAAGTGGATATTCCTTAATTATAAAATAAATATTTGTTTAAAATAATAGAGACGAAAAACCTGTTTAAGAATTTCATTAAAACCCTTAAAAATATCTGAGCCAAAATTTATAAATTTAGTATTCAGTTATAGAATGTGGAGAATTCGATTTACAAAGTTTCATTCGACGCCTTAAGAATCAAATGAAATGAAATGCTTCATTAGCTGCATACTCATATGAACGAATAGCCAAGACATAGAAAAAATCTATTCTGAAAAAGTACTATGTGATTGTGAAAATTGCAGCCACTGCTCGTATTTTTCCTTTGATTATTTCTATCGATTACGAAATATCATTTGATAAACAATGGAAATAAATTTATAAGGAAAGAAATCTGAATTGGAATTTTGTGATGCACTCTATAGACTTCGATTCATATAAACTTTAAAATTTCATAAACTATGTATAATTTACTTCATTTCTCTTTGAAACTGCATAAAAAAATATGCTGATATATAAAGAAGCTATTTCTTTATGTGATGGATATGATTATGATGGAAAAATAGAAAAAATTCTAATTTCCTCAAATATATGGTGAGCTTCATGAGTGGCTTTGCATTCATAAAACGGCAGCGGATTCAAAAAGGAACTCGTCTTTCCTCTAGGGAATAAATAGCATAGATGTCAGAGGTCGCTTGACAAGTCTGGAACTCCCATTATTCAAGCAGTTCTGAAAGGTGAATAGTAAAATTACTTTCTACTTCAAAGGCAAAAAGGAATGTCGTAAGCTCCCGAAAATTTTCCTCATTTTTCTAACTTGATTTTCTTTATTAGACCATTTATCTGCTAGGCAAATAAAAAAAGATTTTTAACATGCTAAATGCGATTACAATGTCCTTCCATTTAACTTTATTTTCATTCCTTCAGTTCTGCATTGCTCTAATATGATTTATTGGGAACAGCATATTTTTTCCACATACTGTAGAAAGCGCATCAATAGATATTTTATCGCTGAAATTTATATTTTTGCAATTATTTCCTAAACATTTTTATTCTTGAAAATGCTATTCTGGTTTCTTAAAATCGGCTAAAAGAATTCCGGTGCAATATATTTATTGAAGCTTTTCCTTTTCCTGCACATGAAGTGGATGTTTACTTATTTTGTAGAGTTTAAAAGTCATATTTGACAATATTAAACCAAATATAAGAGATACGGGAAAATTGAATATTAACTATTACTAAAAAACAATTATTACAAATAATCAAACCGTTACCGTTTATAAAATTCAAAAGATGAAGATAATAGTTAAAACAAAAATAATGAGGTACAAGTGAAACACTGAAATTTAATAGCGAACCTGTGTGCTGCATACAAAAAAAAAAAAAATTTTTTTTTGTAAAAGGCCCTAAAAAATTAAAGAAACCCAGATTGAAATCAACATCCAAAAAATGAATGAATGAATAAACTTATGTTTTTTCTCCTAATTTCTGGATGCAAATAACATTTCATTCCTTATAGTTTTTTTTTGACACAATACTCGAGTGAGTAACTGAATATATTATACTTTTCGTACAGTTATACCAGTCATCCAGTAGTTAATTCCTGAAGATGGGAGAAATGGGGAACCGTTTGACACTTTCAGGCAGAAAAATGCTTTAAATACTATAAATAATATTTTACATTCTTTAAGTAAATAAATGTACTTAAGAAAAATCGCAATGTCTAAATTTTTATGCTGTCCAACGGACCAATCAATAGTATTTAATAAAATGTTCCACATACGCAGAGGGGCCGGCGTCCTGGCATAGGGGTAGCACGTCTTCCTCGTGATCTGGGCGTCCCGGGTTCGAGTCCCGGTTTGGGCATGGTTGTTCTTTCGTTGTTCTATCTGTGAGATGTGTGAATGTGCCCTCCTGTAAAAAGGGGTTGTGCAAGCGAATGAGTGATGCGTGAGTAGCTAAGTCGTTCTCTTGGCCCTAGTTGGCGCTACTATAGAAACAAGAGACGCACCCCCTCAGGCTTAAACTCGGCTGTCTCTGACGGCGGGGCTTGTCCATGGCAAGTGCCATAATTACCAACAAAACAAACATACGCAGAGCTTTTAAGCAAAAAAGGCTTCACTCTTCAGCCATTATAACAAACCGAGTTATAAAGCTTGGAATTTCATTACTTTACACCAGCCAATAGTTTTTTGGAGAAAAATTCATGAGTTGATTGGAGGTTCTTCCTCGAGGAGGCTATTGAGATTATCTAAAATGGCAACATTCAAAGCTTCCTGACGAAATTTGTTTTAGTAGCAGACGCATGGAGCTTTTATTTATTAAAAATTTTAGTGTCTCAAAAATATTTTATTCAGCATCATTAATAAGACTGCATAAATACGTTAGCATCTGGATGTTTTCAGAATTACAGTAACAGACTGAAGCAGCATAAAATATAATTCTTTGCACCGTTTAAAGCATGTTTTCAATTTGAGGTATTGCGATCTGAAATTAGCTATTGGGCTATGATTATGTAGAATAAACATTCTGTATATTGAAAGTAACAATGTTTTTGTTCAATAAGTTACTTTAGTCCTAATGCAGAAGAATTACTTGATTCAATAAAAGTAATTCTATTTAATTAGAAGTGTTTACTAATTAAGACATTAATATATGTAAACAACATTTGCAGTATTTTTCTTTTGCACATTATCTGTTTTTGTGGTTTTCATTTATGGTTTATTAGGTGTTTTTAAAAAGTAAAAATATTTTTTTAATGAAATCTTCTTAGTTGATGAAGCGAAAGGTATTATCAATAAAAACATTGGGCGAAATTCACATGAAATGCTCGTTAAGGTAATATAACTTTAATGAGTTAAAAATTGATTTCTCAAGTAATTTTTAAAAAAAATCTCTCATACTTCCAAGTAGTTAGTAAATAGTAATACATGAAACCTAAGAAAAATTTTGGGAAGGCAAAAAAATTTTAACATTTTCTGTTGTACTGTGATCGTTGTGCCCCTTTATAATTACCATTCATTTATGCATTGCTATTTCTAGACTTGTTAAAATTAATCACTTTAACTTTGATATTACTAAGAGCAACACATTTTATGTCTATTTTAAACCTTAAACAAAACTAGTTACCTTTGGGCGCCAAAAACTATTCCTGCTAGGGAAAAATAAATCTCTTAAGAAAAAAAGCTTAATTGATTTAAATCGTTTTAATGAAACATTAAAGGACATAAGACATGAAAAACCAAAATAGGACAAACAATTAATACAAACATTTAAGGAAAAGTACAATTCTTGGGGGTGAACATGATGCTTCCATCTATGACTCCAGAGCATAGACTGAAGTTTTATCGAGCGGCCGCTAGGTGGCAAGATAGAGAAATTGTCCATTTATAAACCTTATTTTAAACTTTATTTTCGAGAGTCCTAAAAAACACTCATTTTCTAAAAATCATTGCATTTAATTTACTTCACAAATAAATATGAAATGAATTCATGAATTTTAGCAATCGATATGTAATTTATAGTACGTGAACTGTGGAACCAAATATATCATTCAATGGAAAACTGTTGAAGTGAGTAATATTTCTATTTCACTACGTTATGATTATCGATATTCTTTTCCCCGGACCAAGTGACAAAATTTTCCTTCTATAGACCAGCAACAAAGCAGGAAGACTTTGTAAATTATTGCTTAACGATTTGTCAAGTCACTGTATCATTTTCTTGTCTTTGTTGTTATTGATTTTACAGGATGCTACGTGAAGAATACGAAAGGAGCAAAGAGAATTCCTTCATGTTAGGTGTAGTTATTTAAAGATGATTCGATTTTATAACAAATATTAATCAATTTTTCATTTAAACAAGTTATGCCTGTGATGAATATATTCTCCGATGAATGAATCGATAGATTTGAATTATTCCAATTGCAAATGTAGCCTTTAGGACCAAATGTTGTAGGTGAAAAATTATTTATGTTTATTATTTAAGTATGTAAAATTAAACTTTCCAAATGTTTCTGTTATGCTATGATTTAAAAGATATTCCTCATTGGTTTATAAGTCAATATTCAACTACGATATATTTACTTTCTTAAATTAAAACGTCAATTGAATTTAATGTATAATGAAACGGTTTGAAGTGGTTAATAATTGATAGGTATGTTTAGTTTCTAAATATTAGATGGTAGTCTATATAGATGATCATTTACTTACTTACTTCACTATTTA
>JAPMOR010083708.1:465859-495916 GCA_026543865.1 Argiope aurantia | reverse complement strand
AAAGCAGATTACTTAGGCTACAATACATTCTTAAGAAGTAATTTTTGTGACATGAATTCGATTATGTATGCTTTATAAAAGAATGTATTTGCCGAAATAGTTAGTTTGTAATTATTTCATAATGTTCTATAATCAGTCTTATCATTCTTGGTTTCATCGAATTATTTATGAACATTTGAAATAGCATTATACGAATTTTTATGCAATTGGCTACCATTACATGAATAAATCGAATTATGCTTTTACGAAGTGTTTAAAGACAGGTTCAGGACATACATAATTTTTACTTTCCATCCATTAGCTTCTTTTTTTTCGTAAAAAAAAAACTGTTATTATGCACAGTTAAATTGGCTTACATGTCAATTAACTCATTACTTAATAAGACAGTTGGCGCAATAAGCTTGGAATCCATTATGCCTTTTTTTAGAAAACAGGCTTATTTGTTAATAAACATACATTTACTGAATGAAAATAAAAATACAGCCTTCAGATGAAATCTAAGGTAATTTATGTCGATTTTTTTTTAAAACTTAAGCACAGTAAACATAAATGCTTCAGTATTACATAAACTTAATGGAAATTAGATAACATGTTTGCTCTGTTTTGTTAGTTAAATTTCCTGTTTTGATGTCACACGAGAGCTATTTTAGGACGGAATTTGAAATATCGAATCATGATAGCTTGCTCGATAAATGAAGTTAATCCTAATCTACATGAATCGCATATTGTGTGCTGCACTCATTTTTTAATCTATCATCCCTGCTATAATTCCATAATGAGTGTGATGTCAACCCTCAATTAAATTACGGCAATATTCAACAAACGCATTTATATTGATTATGACTTCTTTTGGTAGTTCACTCTTATATATATACTCTGATACAAATATTATGTAAACTTTATAAAACATATTTTTTATGATGAATATATAAAGTACATTTAAAAAACCGCAGATTCAGATGACCTCCTTGCATTTGATTGAGGTTTAAAGAGCCAAAAATCCGCTCCCCCCCAAAAAAAAACGGATCTTAACTTAGTTATAGAAGTATCGCTTAATTATAGATTGGGGCATTAATCGAATTTAAGAAAATATCAGAAAATTCAGAATAGAAATAATGAAGTATCAAAAATTGCTAATGAGATACTGAAATAATTTTAAATCCGACAGTCTCTATCATAAACCGGGAAGCGGTAATCTTGTGAGTAAGGTCTTGGCTTCGAAGCCGGAGGGATCCATGCTCGAAACATGATTCTACTAAAAATCCATTGTGTATATGTCCCTAATGTACGTTAAATTGGACGTACTGGGCCAAACGTCATCCTTCTGATGTGCTGCAAAAGTTTCGAAAGGAAAGTGCCAGCTGAGAAGAAATCCTCGTCATCTGATCGAGGTTCAAAATTATGAGGACATTCCCGAAATATCCTTAGTATTGCTGTTAAACGGTACGTTAATATAATTAAATTCCGTCATGGATTGTCAAAAGGTAACAAAATAAGATTTTTCTCAAATTATTACAGATAAAATTCTTAATAATCATGAGAGTTCAATGGAACTTGGTTAATTGCATTCAAACGAGAACACAACAAAAATTCGAAACGAGAGAATAGTCTCTAAAATTATGTACTTTGAGAAAAATGATAATAATACTTATAAGGATTTATTTTTAATATTTAATGGTCTTATTACAAGTAAATAACACAGTAAAATAAGGTTAGAACATTTACTAAAAATTAAGAAAACAAACAATTTCAATAAATTAATTATATGAAACAGATCGAAGCACTTAGATTACAATAATTGTGTAATAAATCTTCAACGCAAGCAGTATACTTGAGTATATTGCACATTAGTAATGAATAAAGGGCAGTAAAAATTACCACTTTACATCATAGAACAAATAATAATTTTTTTTCACAATTCTTATTTTTAATTTCAAATTGATCAAAATACATTCATATAGATAATATTATGCTAATCAGAAATCCAAAATACTTGGGAAAAATCGCCTTGCTGATATATTTTAAAATGAAAAGATTTCGAATTTGCCAAGTTTCAATTGTATTACCTCATTTCTGCATAAATGTATTTTTTGTATTCTGTATAATAAAATAATCCCGAAAAATCCTAACAAAATAATTAAAGCTATGCAATTTTGTTCTTTTTAATATTTTTCGTTATATAACTATCTTTAATCATTCAGCTTTTTTTTAGTATCGTCCAAAAGTGAATTAATATGATTCAGAAATCCTGAGAGATTTTTGAAATACTGCTTTATCTCCTTTCTTTTATTTCAGTTCTAACAGAACTCGATGGAATATTTTACTTTCATTTTATCAGCAGCTATTTCATCATTCTTTTATATTAATAATGTGGTTTGATGCCGTCTATATTTGTTTAATACACAGAATCCATTTTTCTCAGAATCAGCAATTTGGTTGTCTACGCACATATTCCTAAAATTAATTAACCACAATGTTGTGATATCAGTGCTTCGAATATTCATTTAATCAAATTGGAATTGAGGTCAATGAAGTTAGCTATCTTGAGACAAACAGGATTTCTCGCTTTCCTGAGAACACATCAATATTTAATCAGGTTCTTATTTCTGCCATCGCATTCATTTCGTCACTTTCCAGAATGTTAGATTACATTTAGAAAAGTGTGGCTGTCTTCAATGGAAGTATTATAATTTTAACGTAATTTAATTAAACGACTACAGGTTTTAATCATTTTTGTCATCTGACTGTAACGAGAAAACTCCTGCCATGACTCCAGATTTTGAAATTGAATAAATAAAAATATTACAAAATGATAGACAGTAAAACAAATTTAATTCAAGTTCTTGGTGTAAACATACTTTTCTTCAAGAAGCATACTGATTCATTTCTATTTAAGGTATATTTTTGTTTTATTTAAAATCTAAAAACAAACTTAATAATTTTAAAGATAGATTTTACGTATTTCTTGCTGATGTCCATTTTCTTACATGTCTATAAGAAATTGGAAATACTTAAGGACTTAACTGAGCAATGGCTTCATAATACTGTAAAGTAATAGAATATATTATGAGTTGTCTTTAAAATCTACGCATCATAGAAACTATGCACACTTTTAAACTTGTAAAAAGTTTAATTCGTATAGTCTAAGGAAATTAAATGTGGCTGGTGTTAAAGTTAAAAAAGTAGTGACCAAGATAAAAATTTGTTATATGATTTATACATGTCAATAAGCAACTTTGTTTTAGAAAACAAACACACCATGTTTACCTTTAAATAAGTGAAATATATTCTAACGTTTCATTTGTTTGTTCATCCTTTAAAACAGATCGAAACTTGGAAAAATAGATTTTTTTATAATGAAATACAAAATAACTGAAGTGAGACTTTTTAAATATTTCAAAGCGACATATTATGTTTATGACCGCACGCACACACCCTGGAAAGACAAGAAAAGTTTTTTTTTACCTAGGATTTGGATAATTTATAAAATATTTGCATGCATATGTAATCAAATGGTTTTTAGCTTTAAAGCTTTTTCAGCCATTCTAAGATTTCTTCAAAATATTTCATGACATATCATTGCCTTTTATTATCTAACACCAGAAACATAATCTCTAAAATAGCTTAGTAAAAGTGTGCTTTGAATAGTAAAATAAAGAAATGCTTTTATAAATAAAACACATTAACAAAAAAATAACTGTTCTTTCCCCTGCTCATAAAATTTCACTATTACTTTCTCTTTTCAGTTTGCATTATGGTATTTCAAATGAACTAGAATTATATGAATGTACAGTCAATAGAGTTTTATTTATATCATGATATCTAAAGTTTTCATTCTGTATTGACTGTAAGATTTAGGTTTTAAATAATTTTATTAAATTAAACTGAGATTTCACGAAGTTCAAATTATTCTTTAACCCTGTAATGACAGATCGTGTGGTTTCGAGTTATTTTGGTTATTTCAGAATTTACTATCTGTAACGAGTGCATTAAAGTTATGCAATAAAAGATTTTACATATTTTAGAAGGAACAACACAATTCATGCTCCTTCTAATTTCTAACGAAACATCGGAATAATACTGTTTTAAAGATGTCGAATAATTGGTTGAAGAGTATTTGAGTTGGTACCTTAGACAAAGCTTAGTATATTATTTAATTTTTCAATTAAATAACATAGAAATTTCAGAATGATTTTTTCGGTTTCCCGTGGAATCTAAAAATTTAGTCTAACGATTATCTTTTGAAGTTTTCTAAACTAAACATTATTATCTTTCTGAATAGGTGTTCCATTTTTTCAGAAACAACGCCCCTACCTCAAGGAGAATACTCATTTCAGTTACAAATCCAGTAATTGCTACACTAATTTCGATATATACTAGTTTACAGGAAAGCTATTCACAAACAGGAACTGTTTTCACCCATTATATCAAAGTTTTTCTCTTTAGTGATCTAATAACATAAATATAGGGTGGCCATAAAATAATTTTCCCTGTTTGACGGCTTCTACAGTTAAAACGAATGATCGAAATGAAACCACATTTCATATAAAGACTGTGGAAGATGAATTATCTCAGAAAAAATAATTAGTACCGAAATATGCTGATAGAAGAAATGATGGCTCTGCTGTCATTTATGAACGAGGAAATTTGCATATCGGGATGAATTATGTAAAATTCTTTGTGCGTGCGTGACAGTAGAGTCATGCATTTCTTATAAAAAGAGAAGAGCAAACAACATGTTAGCAGTTAATTCTTGACTGTTGATGTGTACTTAATGTGTCCTACTTTATCGCAGCATGCTTTACTGGTAAAACTGTTCTACACTAGACAATGTAATGCCATGGCTGCTCTTAAGCAAATCTGCATATCTGGAAACAGAAAATAATACGGACATGTTATGAACATCGAAACCGATAATTTACACGCACCATATGCAATATGTTGTACACAGAGAAGGTCAGAATATTGAAAATGTTGCACGGCATCTAGGGGACTTGAATATTGATGAATAAAAGATTATTTTCATTGAGTTTCATGAATTCATTAACAATTGTACTCAAACAGCTTCAGTATTTCCCCTATCTGCATCTTTTGGTACTAATTTTTTTCCCTGCTGAATTCATTGTCTGTATATGAAATGTGGTTTCGTTTCATTCATTCGTTTTCTCTGCCAAACAGGGAAAGTTATTTTATGGCCACCTTGTATATTATACAATATGACGCTATTGTTATTTTATTGTATAGTGTCTAGAATTACTAGTTTAAAAAGTAAGAATTTATTTAGTCAAAAAAATTGGGGAATACCTGTTAATATTTTGCTACTCTTATACCATGATACATTACAATGTTGATTTATAATGTTTATAATTCCATGCAGGAATAATTTTTTAATGAAAATAATTAAATTTTCTTAAAAAAAAATCCAAGTGACGAAAATCAAGTGCAAGAATTAATTTATCCAAAATTCAGACAAATAATTTTCCTCTAGCTTTTAAGAACATAATTCCAGCATTCAGAAAGCTTCATAAATAAAGAATCGGATGTTCATTCATAATGACTACCTGTGTAAATAAAGGAAATAGACACATTTCTTCTGCTGCCATTTATTCAATACATATTCTACGATATTTTCTCTCGAAAAATCATTTAATTTTCTTTCGCATATTTTTGCTTATATCAATTACCAGTTAGTTAAAGTAAAAATAAAAACTGCATGCAAATGCTTTAAAAATTTTAGCCTTTTTCTTTAGAATGATTTAAAAGTTCGATTCCAGAAAAACACAAAAGGTACCCTTTCATGGATTTCTGTTTCAAGTGATATTATGTTACGCAAAGTATTTTTCTGAGAAGAATATTCAAAAAGATAATAAAATGAAAACGGATCTATTCAATTTAATCAATTGCACTCCCCTTCTTCTTTCTAGCTGATAGCCTGGTCTTCTCAGTTTTTGAAAAAGATTTTGTTAAGCAAGTTTTTACTTTTGAGGAGCAATTTTGCCAGCAGACGAGAATTGAAGAATTTTTTAAATAAATACTGCAACAAGCTTATCTTTTCCTCGAAACAAAAGATAACGGAAAATTGCTCGATACTTATTAATTGATGTTATACAGACTGATTTATATTATCATTTAATTAGTTTCAATTACATTTTGTAAAAAAAAATGCCTACATTGTTTTCCAAAAATAAATTTAAATATGCCATCTGCTATGATTTCGGCATAAGTCTTTTTCATCTCCATCCGTTCTTCCCTTTCCCGTTCTTCTCATTTCTGGATTTGAATAATTAATATCTTATTATCTTTAATATTTTTTAATTCCCAAGGTATCATTACTTATTTTGGTTCTAATGATTAATTTTTCAAAAAAAAAAAAAAAGAAAAAAAAACTTTTGATATTACTTTTACGACTTCTGCGTATTTGTGACATAAGGTTTACAATCGCGATATGCCTATTAACAGCAATATTCCTTCTATAAAATCTCTTCCAGATTCTTTTGGATTTTTTTCCATTACACTCCTCGCATAAATAAATAATTTTGGAGAATAGAGAGCCGATATAAAAGGATATTTTAGGAAATAGTTTTTTCAGTGAATATAATATTTCGCAAATTAATTTCCTTTGAAAGATTTTTTTTCTGCAATATAAATAAAATAGTATTTCTAATTTTTGCTAGCCTTAATTAAAATAAAATAAATAAGATTAAAAATTAATTGAATGCGTTCGCTGCCAGATCTTAAGATATGTGATTTGTAACTTATCCAATTATATAAGGCCTTTTGCTGTTTTTTAACTATAGTAGAGAAGGGGTTATTTAATTTGACTGTGGTACAAATTTATTGAATAATAAACGTGAATCAGAGACCAGTCACGCGGCAGCTAATTCGATAATAGTATTTAAGTTTTTGGTACTTTTTCGTTAAGGCTAAAAAATATTAATATAGATAAGTCATTAGCTGTTCAAAAATAGTTTCTACATAGAACATTTTATATATTGTAAAAGTATTACTCTGTATTTGCTGAAAACAAGTTTTGTTCAATTTTTTTATCCACTAATTTAAAGGTACTAACAAAACTTGAATATAAAAAAAATATGTATAAAATCTTTTTTCAATTGTTACATCTAGAAAAATTCTACTAGCGTAATGTAAATTTGCCTTAATTGAAAACTTATTAATAAAGCTTAAATATGTCCTTCGTTTGTTTATTAAGAAAAATACACATTTAAATATCGTTATTCTTTATGAATAGTTTTCTGCTAATAAATTGAATAATCAACAGATTCTTTCCCTGAGATGGTTAATATCACATTATATTTTTATAATTAGAAAAGAAGAAATGTTCCAACTTCTTGATTACATATCATTTTAAGAGTTTATGTACTGTTGATTCTCAGTAATTGAGAATTTCGAATAATCGAAACAGCCATTTTTAATTTTCTGAAAATTTTTCTTTAAGAATGAAGAAAAATAATAAATATGAATCAGGAACAAAAAGAATCATTCTCATCTTAAAAGAAGCATTTGAATTAATACCTAAATAGGAATACAGCACTTTATTTAGTAGAAACGAAATCGGCTTTCAGCTTCCGACATAATATCGGTCCAAGTGGCAGAGTGTTGATTTAACAACCTAGTACCAGTTCAAATGCACTAGCAATATCTGCGTGGATAAAAAACGTCTTCGTTTTCCTAGGGATTATTTGGATTCTTATCATGAAAAAAAAATGTGGGTGGAAACAATGATATTGCACTTCAGCAAGATTTAATTCATTCACGCGAAACGTATTCCAACACTACATGACAAACACAATCTTCATAAGACAACACATTCAAGATCTGTGCAGTAAACGCTGACCGCAGGCGTACTAAATAGCTGGTAAAATCAATCTGGTTTCTTATAGGAGCCTACCTACCAGTAGGTTTTTTTTTTCGCACGCGTTGTCAGCTCAAGGTCACCACCCTCAACTTTTCTTTCTCTACAGTTCCACTGTAATGTGCTCTTTCCGTATTCTTCACAGAGCACATAAATTCAGCTGCACTTAGTATATAAAAAAATATTTTACCCGATTTTCTGGATAATCCAATTGCCTACATATGGGAAACGTTACATTTTTTCTTGAATCCCCCCCCTTCTTTTAAGGGAAATAATTCTAATAATAAATTCATTTGGATCTGAAACATCGCTGAATGACATTTAAAAAAAATTACAAAGTCATTGTTATCAGAAACTGAAATTTCATTTTCCATTGTTTAGGTAACAGAGATAAAAATTTTTAGGACGGAAACAAATTCGTAAACTGAAAATTTTAGTCTTCATTCAAAGCAATATGATGCATTATATCCATGTAAGAGGAAATGCTTTGATTATCTGATGTTCAACTTAAAGTCGTGATGTAATTTTTAAAAAATCCTGGGAGAACGCTTTATGTAACTGAAGTAAGTACCATTATGCACCATTGTGAAGAAGTATTTTCTTCTTCGAGATCAATGAGAATTCTTTTCCTATTTTTAAACAAGGCTATAATCCGGGACTTGAAGCAGTTTTGAGAACTGCCTGTATTGGCTATTACTTAAAGGAAGAATGTTTTTCTACTTACAAAACACAGAATCTTTGCCCTTATGAGCTTAAGGTTTCTTCAAAAATCAAATAGGCTGAAAATCATTTTTACTCCAATCAGCAGGGAAGTATGAACATTCTAGGTGCCTTGCACTTTTTGTCAGAAACATTAAAGTTTCTGTGAATGATTTTTTTTCTCTATTGACGTATTGTACAACTGTTATACCAAAGAATAATAATTTTTTTCCTGTCTCACATCGAATCTTGCGGAGTCTAATCCTACAGGAGCAGTCTAATCTTGCAGTGCATCCTACAGGTAGTCCTTTATATACTTATAATACGAAGAATAATGTGTTTAAAATTAAAAAAATTTCCCTTGATTCCCAATTTGAAATGTATGAAGTTGCTTCCTGATTTATTTCTTTCTTATTATTTAAAATAAGCTCCCGATTCGCAGGGAAAAAGGAAATTAAGTTTATGCATCGGCGTTTTATAAGCATCATTAAATGTTGCTATAGACTTAAAATTATTCCAGCTAATTATTCCTGTAAATTTTACTCTTTATCTTAAAATAGAAGTGCAATTTTGTTATGCTTTCTACCATTAAAGATAAAGCTCTAATCTTGGTTTGTTTATAAAGGTGAATGGAGGACTATCACTATTACGTTAATTAGCCATACGTAATTTTTTTGGGATCCCAAAAGTGGGTAGAGGGGGCCCTTCTTATTTCAAATGGGAAATAAGAATGAATGCGATATTTACCCTTTCTCAGAGTATGCATAATTAAATTACTTTCAGTTAACAATCATTTTGATGCTGTTTATTTACACGGAAAGGATGGATTTCCCAATTGCCCTTTTCAAAATAATTATGGTCGTTTCGTTGAAGTCTGCCCTTATCTGTGCTCATTTCCTGTGTTATAATAGTTAAAAATCGGAACTTCATCTTTTCCCGGGAATTTTTATATTTTATTTCTGCAAATTTTAATGTAATGCATCGGGATATTTTGGTTATCACTGCTGAAAAAAGAGGGAGAAAAACTGTAGTTGGAATCAGTATGTATCAGTCAAACAGCATAGAAAACAAAAGTTTCTAATATGTAAAAATGCACAAACTTGGAAGAAAATTTTACATGTTTTGCATAAATAACAAAGAAATACGTTTATTTAAATTAGAATAAATATTTATATTAAAATTGAATTGATGAGAATTAAAAAAACTTTGTTGAAACTATAAAGTTTGTGTAGAGCTGATATTTGCAGTCATATTTCTCATGTTTATTTCCTAGCAACACAAAATAATGCACGGAAGTGTATAAAATATAAGTTTCTCTCATTCTAGAAGAATCTTTGTCGTGAATCAGAAATAATAAATCGCTCGTCTTCGTGAAGGAAACATTAGCAAAAGGATTTCCTGTGGCATTAGGTTTGAATAATGAGAGCTTTCAGCTTTTTGCACATACTTTTATGACTTCCTCTTGGAGGACAGTTCTATAAGTTGTCGCCAATTCGACTTTGACCACAATTAAGATGGCTTAAAATGTACTATAGATCCGCCATTTAAATTTTCTGAAAAGGAGTCAATATCTGAATATAAAGACAAAATAGAAACTTTGGATAAAGTTTTTCATTTCAGTGCTGAATGAAATACCGCTATGATTTGCAGAAATAAATTAAAACTGTCTTTCAATAAAATTGCGTTATAACCTATTATTTTATAAACTTTTAAGTTACATTACGTGGCATTTCGATCACATTAAAAATACTTCTCCGAATGAAGGTAAATATTCTTAAAAAGACATAATTCAACTGCCGTTAATGATGTTATCTTCCCAAAAATATTCTTTATTATAAACCTAGGCACACAATAAAAAATATATGTAAAAATAAGTGAACAAATAATTTAGCGATTTCAGTGCACCAAGTGCAATTCATGCTATATTTTTCTCCATTATTTAATTTATTAAAAATTGTTTTTTTTTCAAAAGACTTCACCAAAAATAACTTTTTGTGAAAGTCTTAAAAATTAAACGGGCCGTGGTTGCCTGATGGTGAGGTTCCATCTTGTGAGCCGTAAGGTTTCAGGTTCGAGACTCCATTCCACCGAAGAACCTCCGTGTAAGGGGATCTATTGCACGATAAATCCGTCAGGGCCAAACGTGATCGGGTTAGTGTGGTGTGGAGAGGGGGGCCAGCTCAGGTATCATCTGACCGCGGTTCAAAACTACGAGGTCCGTCCCAAATTTGCCCTAGTGTTGCTTTTAACGGGACGTTAATATAACTAAACTAAATTAAACTTAAAAATTAAACATTATGATATGTCGAGTTGCTGTGCTGCGCAAATAATGCTGTTAATTTTTAAGTGTATACTATTCACGATATTGTATAATATTTTTGTACTAAATGAATGTTATTAATTTTAATTGACTATCACTGAGTTGAAATATGATTTTTAGCACATGTAATGCGTAGATTTTATTACAAATAAATGATATTTTTTAAGCTTACAAAGTCAGTGTCTAGTTACTCAAATATTTAATTCACAAGCAACAGTAATCTCAAGATGATTGTACAAAATATAAATAAATACATTATTTAACTTAGCCACATTAGCCAGATTTAAAATCAATTTTTTGACAAGAAAAAGTAAAATATTTATTTTCTTACACAAATTTTTTCCTGCCATATAACTCTTATCAACATGTCTAAAATTTAATCCCTCATATAGATATATTTCTAGCTTTGAAATAAATGTGAAATGGAATGGAAATATGATAAGAATTTAGTGTATTATAATAAAATTTGAATATTCTCTAAATGCATCGAATTTCAAGAGGTACAGAAGGCTATCAAAAATGAAACATTTTGAATTATAATTATTTCGAATTATTTCTAATATGTATAAAAGCATTGCTTTGCAATAATTCAGTCTTTTTTTTTAGTTTGTAGAATTTTTCATATAATTCCAGTATTTTTAAAGTTTCTGAATGTATTAAGAATTTCAATTTTTGCTAAAGAGGGGATTTCTGTGTTGTACCTTTCAGTCACCTTTAAACAAAAGATATTTATGTAGCGAATCTTTTCTAAAAGATTTCTCATTTGACTAAATCGTATCTAAGCTGCGATGATTATCCTACTGTCTACAGGAAGGATATAGTAACCGCAAGATTGTGTCTGAGAGACTATCTCCAAGGAGTTCTTCTTGTCTAGAGTCTTGGTGCACATTAAACATATCTTGGAGCAAACCTCTTTCTATTAGCATGATATGGGAGTTCACAGAATTGTTTCAACTGTGTTGTCGTCTGTGAAATTAAAAATTCGGGAAGTTGGTCACAATAATCCCGTGTTACTCCAGAGGCGAAGTAATATGATTAAACGAAGCTCGAAAGAAATCTAAGGCATGCTAAACATTTTTTAACCAACTGTAATCAAATTTTGTTGTTTTGCTTAACCCTCTATAATCCTTATTTTTTTTCTTGTATCCGCTATTTCTTCTATATTTCTCTCTATATACACTGGTGTGCAAAACTTATATCCTTATTTATATGCAACAGGTATGTTTTTTTTGCCATAACTTCACGAGAAATCATCTGAGAGACATGAAATTCAGAAATGAGATACAGAATTTTGTTCTGAAAGAATGAAGAAAGCATAGTTGCGCAGAAATGAATACAATTCATACAGTATGGAATCAAACAAAAAAAAGGCTTTATTGAACTCATAGTATCTTTACACATGATTGTCTGTCCAAGAGGAAGAACAGCAAGCAGATGTTCCTTAGTATGGGATATGCCCTCCCCTTACTGCAATGGTTGCTTCGCACCGTCTCCCCGCACTCAGCACCAGATTTTCCAACAGCTCTTGAGGTAAGAGTGCCCATTCCTCAATCAGCATCTGTTTAAGTTGTCGAGTGTTCCCAGGAGGATGTAATCGTGCCGCAAGGCGTCTCCCCAAAGCATCCCACACCTGTTCTATCGGATTTAAATCAGGGAAGCACGCAGGCCAATCCATTCGAGTGATATCTTCACTTTCCAGGAGCTCCTCAACAGCATGAGTCCTGTGTGGCCGAGCATTGTCATCCATAAAAGCGAAGTCTGATCCAATGGCACCTCGGAACTGACGCACATGGGGAAGGATCACCTCCTGACGATAGCGATTTCCAGTTACAGAACCTCTGTCGAAAGCGTGGATCTCAGTCCGCCCGTTCATCATAAGGCCTCCCCAGACGACAACTCCAGGACCACCGAAACGGTCTCTTTCCGTGATGTTACTGGGATGAAACCGTGTCCCGGCCTCTCTCCAAATCAACTGGCGTTGGGAATCGCTTATGGAACTAAAACGACTCTCATCTGTAAAGAGGACACGACTCCATTGACGAGATGTCCAGTTTTTGTGCTCCCTGCACCACTCTAAACGGTGCCGCCGGTGGGAAACTGTCAAAGGGATGAAGCGTTCAGGACGGCGGGCGAATAGGCCACCTTTGTGAAGGCGCCTGGACACAGTAAAACGCGACACTTGTCGCCCCGTTGCTACACACAGTTGCTGAGCAATGGCGCTTACTGACTGGTTTCGGGTTCTTTTCGCCTGCAGAACGATATGTCGGTCATCCACTGCAGTTGTTTTCCTGGGGCGACCACCACGAACCTTTCTCACAGCTGTACCTGTGGTTTGGAAGGCTTTCCAAACGCGCGATCGACACTTTTGTTGATTCCAAACTCTTCAGCTACACTGGTCACACTACGCCCCTCCTCCAGCTTTCCGATCATTCTTCCACTTGTGAAATCGTCCATGTGATTTCTGCTAGCCATATTTCACGAATTAACTCACGTGCACTTGCAGCGAATGTCTTTAATTGCGTCTCCGTCCTTCCTTTTATTGTAGTGTTGAGCTGCGCGCGCCTTCCGCATGTGTTTTGCGTACGCTCACGTCGCCTGTGACGTTTTGTTCCTGATATTTGCATACGCATGACCTTTATCTTGAATTACGTGTTCATTGTACTGATCGCAAGAACTCCTTTTCTGCAATTTCATGGCTATCTGCTTAAAATTTGCATTGTTGCTTAAGTTTTTCACACCAGTGTATATTTTTAATTTTTGCTTGATGGTTGCTTTTATTTTATATTTATGCCTTTAATAGCATTAATTTGCTTCAGATATTTTTTTCATAAAAAATGTCATTGTCCCTTAATTTATGGATACAAGCGTGTTTTAACAAAGTTGAAATACTTTATATTAAAATACATGACATTTTGAAACTACATTTTCTTTTATATTGTGTTATTTTTGCCTTTTGTAGCCAAACATTTGATACTTCGAATGAATTCACCAATACAATCCTCGGTCGATTAAGAAAGAGGTTAACTGTTTTCGATTTGAGTAATATTGCACTTAATTTCGTTTTATATAAATAGTCACATATATAGATAACCTTTAGTCCAGATCTTCTATAATCCACTGAGCGTTAAACGAATGAAAAAATGTTTATAGATAATTTTAATGTCATAAACTTATTTTGTATCTCGCATTCCGGAACGCTACACATAAAATGAATGCGTAAATTTAAAAAAAAATCAATATTTCTGCTACACTTTCTTAAATATATAGCAGATGATTTCTATTCCCTTTGACAATGATGATGCCATTGGCAATTTGTGTGTGCAATTTTTTTGTTTGTGTGTTTGTGTGTGTAAAATATTTCACATTCCTATACACACACACACACACACACAAAAAAAAAAACATGTCCTGAAAATGAAAGATGAGTATTTATTTTTTGGCAATTTCGATATCAAGAGACTTTCAAATATCTCATTTTCCAATAAGGTCGCTATATGAAAACAGATATTTAATAGATTGGGAATTCAAAACGTTTTGATACCAAATATCTGTAAAGAAAAGTGGGAAGTTTTTTATCGGCCGCAAATCTCGATTCCCAAGAGAAACCTCCAGTTGTTTCTCAAATATGGCTGAGTGCATTCCCAGGCTAATCCTCCTATATCCCACAAACCCCTGGTGTACTGTCAACACAGAAATTTAGCCGACCCGTACTATCAGAACACTGTAAACAAATTACACTGTTCGG
Source organism: Argiope aurantia (assembly GCA_026543865.1). Taxonomy (NCBI): domain Eukaryota; kingdom Metazoa; phylum Arthropoda; class Arachnida; order Araneae; family Araneidae; genus Argiope; species Argiope aurantia. Next base: position 481,279 of record JAPMOR010083708.1, on the reverse strand, counting down.
TCGCCTTAATCCACGTGCCGAGGTATTCCCACTAATGAAATGGATTAGAGATGAGTGCGGAAATTGAGTTTCCAGAGACTCTCTTTCTGATTTTAAATTCATCCCTTACGCCACTAAATATAATTCACTGCTTCAATTCATCATAATAAGTGGCATCTGAGAATATTTTTAATGAATAAAATGCAAGGATTGCATTTTAAGTAAGATAAAGTATCTGCAGAATGAATGAATTTTCAAAGAAATGATTCTGTATAAAATTATAACATTGTAATTCATAATAACATTCCTAGTAACTTGGTAGGAATAATAAAAGAAGATTTCAAGTTTTCGTCATTTTCCCTTTGGAAGATGAGATTTTCTCTGATGATAATTAAAACGGCACTAAATCATTGTTTTTCTAAAAATATTCTCATAATATGGAAGAGAAGAATATTGCAAAGTAATTATTTTCATTTTACTTTTTAAAAGTATGTTTTAGCCTTAATATCCGTCAGTAAAAATTAGTTTTGATAAATCTGTATTTCAATTTTCGTTTGTTTAATTGATGGTTTTTTTATCTTTTTCTCTTGAGTATTCATTTATCTGAGTAGAAAAATAGCGAATATTATTCCCTCGTTATTTATTCTCTATACCGCTCTTTATACCAATCTTTCGTTATTTATTCTCTATACCGCTCTTTATACCAATCTTCGTGAAAAGAATAATATACACATTATGGACCTGTTCCCACTGACCGATAGGATCAAAATAAGCAATTCTGATAAGTTTTCTTATGACAATAATATATTGAAACTAAATAAATGAAGATATATTGGAAACCACGATTGTATTTTTGAAATCGACTTTCAGCGAAACACATTTATCCAAACAATGTTCGGCAAATTATTGTGACATTTCAATCTTTTACAGAAATCTGGTATCGAAGCCATCAAATTCTTCGAAGAAATCGAGCAGTTTTGTTACAGTTTCTTTCTTTTCTAGATGCCGACTCTGCATAATTTTTGCTAAAATTTTCTTAGTTTGACAAGTTAGAAAAGCTGAATAACAATCGAGCAAAGACAATCCTTTTTGTAGCTTAACTTAATTTGAGGAAATAAAGATCTTCAATCTCATTTAAATAATTGTCTATAGAAATCTGTTTCAGCTTTATTTCCTTAACGACCTGGCGCAGATGGTTTGCAAGTCAAATATTATGTCAAGAGTTTCGAAATAAAAGTTTTTAAAAGAAAAAAGGATTTGGAACGAAGCCAATAATGAATTTAGTTGAAGATTTTATTGTATATATTTCTTTCATACAAAAGAATGATATATAATATGATTCTTTTTTTTTTGGAAAAGAATTTTTTTTAATTCTTTGCAAAATAAATTTACCATTTTAACAGGCAAGCCTTTTTGCTTCTCATAATTGTGTAGTTTATGTATATATTTGCTTTTTTATATATTTCTCAAAAAGATATGCAATTTTCAATGAATTAAATTGATGGGGATAAATTCTATTTCATTATCATGTTCGTTCCGGAAAGGAAAAACGCTTATTTCTACTTATAATAAAGCTTTTTTTTTTTTTGTGTGTGTGTGTGTGTGTGTGTGTGTGTGTGTGTTGGTGCTCTACAGGCCAGACCATTCAAACTATTGCTACCAAATTTGGCACGTGTATATCTTGGAGGCCGGGAATGTGCATCTCGGGGGTATTTTTTCAAATTTTTAATTAGAATTTTATTTATTTAAAAATTAAGCGGAATTTTGGCGTGTTTCTGCTAGAACTTCCGAACATATTACCGCACAAAAAAGTTTTTAAAACCAGTTAAAGATCAAAAATTTATCTTTTAAATTATACCAATATTTTAACCTTAAAATTAAGTTTCTATTTTTAATTAATTTTTAAATAAATATTTTAACTATATTCTTCAATTTTTTTCGCACAAAATAAAAATAAAATTTAAGCTGCACGTGCACGCTTTGCATTCATGGGGACAAATTAGCTTTTTCCAAAGTGTTGCCATCACATTAATTAAAGCTCCAATTAAAAATAAATTAAATCTTTTTGGAAATGATATCTGCAAAAATATAATTTTCAGCAAGTGTCTGTAGGAAATAAAACAAATATAAAATATTATTTTTTCTAAAAAATAAATTTAAGAAAAATTATTTTATGATCTTTTACACTATCTATATTATTAATCAAATAAATCAGTTATATTTTATGTCAAGTTTTGTTTAATATAAACAGGATATCCATTCAAATCATGGCCATACAGCTAATTTGTAAACCTTTAGTAATAGACACAGATCTGCTAAAATGGTCTAAATGGAAAATGATTATATTTTATGTAACTTGATTCAATAAATGCTCTAATAAATAATTTTTGATTTTACATAAAGCTTCTGCTGTGGAAATCACGTTTGACAAAATGTTCTTGAAACACTAATATTTTAAATAAAAAGAGTTAATTTCCAATCAACTAAATCAATCACTTAAACTGACTGCTTTATGGAAATTTCAATATCACTATTCAATAAAAAAAGGAAAATTTTAGATTTTCCATCGATAGTTTCAAAGAAAATACGCCAATCAGCGCGCAGGTTTCTCAAGATTAATTGGACTAAGATTATGAAAATGTTGAGTTTTTCTAAATTTTTAACATTCAAAACTTCATAAATCAGTCTTAGTTGATCGGGAAAAATAGAAACATTCATTCATTTATTTAAAATTTGGTGTGTCTAGAATATTTGTCAGAATATGATACCTTTCTGCACTAAATTTAGACTTTATAATTTTTGAAATATATTTATAGGTCGGAACAAAATATTATTATTGATTTCATTTCAATCCTTTTGAAAGAAAAACTAAAAAATTGAATTTTATGCTGAATCTGAGAAATTTTTGTTGAATTATTCTTTGATATTACTTAAATTAGAAAAATATTTTGTAGTTCACATAAGACTTAAATACCGAGCGATTCTGTTTGCCCGTACTCATATTCAATAATAATAATAATAATAAATAAATAACAATAAAAATAATAAATAAAATAAAACGTTTGGTTTCATTAAAAAATGTGTTTACATTAATTGCAATTTCAGCATTTCCACTTTAAATTAAGGTTCAAATTTTACCAGAAATAACAACAAAATAGGAAAATATATATAGGAAATTGAACCAAACGATCTAAACAACAGTATAAGTTTGGTATGACTATCAAAATTTGAAGATTAAAAATGTTTTGTTTGAGAAGATATTAAGATACAAGTTATTTGAAATATTTAATTGAAAATTGCATCGAGCGGTTATACTGGCGAACCGGCTGGTCGCCAAAGGCGGCTAGTTAGACATAATTCAGGAATTTATTACCACATTTTCTACGATGATGTAACGTATGCTATTCGGAATATGTTTCTAATATTTGTTATCTCTTAACTATAATAGAGAAGGGGTTAGTAGGTACCAACTACAGCTGAGTCATCCAATGTTTTGCAATATTTCACTTATGAAATTGTTTCGTTCAGAACGCAGCTTTGCTTGCGAACACTAAGTACAGAATATTGAATTTTTATCCTATATAATAATGAAATAAGCCCCATTTGCTAAACATTTTCACTCGTTCGAGAAGTTACTTTAATTTGATGAAATGCGTGAGTCTGCAATGGAAAAATACAAATTAATTTCGTGTAACTAGAAATATGATACAGACTTTTGTTCAAACTTGTTACATTTAAAAGAAGGACTTTCGGTTTCTACACAAGCAATCTAATAACACCAAATCTGTACCAGCATGTCCCTGAGATTCAATAGAAGGTATGGGAGAAAGACGATACTGAAACTATTAATGCACTTAAAATAAATTGCACTTTTATATTATCATTAGATATTTACAAAAACTATCAATACTTACTCTTCATTTATAAAATTCTACTTAATTCAAATAAACGGCCGTTCCCTTAATCAAAAGTAAATAAAAGAATTCTCACAATAATCAGTAAGCATTAATCGGAGAAACAAGGTTAAAAGTCGATTTCCTTGTCGTATATTGCTTATCTTGCATAGCACTGGGAAGATTAATGAAGGAAGAAGTAGAACACATTGATTGCCGAGATTTGTAGTACCACATACCAAACCGGACTTGGTAACGTGCGTGCCTGCTACAAGATAGCGAATTCTTCGGACATAAAATCGATTCAAAATATGCTACAAGTGTGGAAGGCGTCGATTTCATGTAATCCTCGAATGTCTGCCAAGTCTAAGATGGATGAAGTCTCGATATTGGAGAAGTAGAAGATTCTCAAGCGTGAACTACTTTCTATTTAAAGGATTTCTTTGTCCTGGTATCTTCAAACAAGAAGGTCGAAGATTAAAGGATGTTAACACAAAATACAGAGAATTGATTCATAGATGGAGGATAATGGGAGAATTCTATTTTTGTAACTGCTTTTCAGTTTAAGGTATTTCAATGTACCATATTTAAAGATAACTTGAAATATTTAAAATATTTTGGTTTACCATAGGATAAGGATAATATCGAAATTTTCGAAAAAAGAAAATTAAGCTAGTATATTTTTTAAGATCTCAAAGTAATAATGGAATAATTGTTTCTTTGCCTGATCGTTGCTTTGCCTATTAGTTGCATAATCAATTTAAATAGTAACTGAATATATTTTTGAGATTCTGTTGTTGTTTCTGTAAATTTTAGGAGTATTTTCTTTTATCAAAATGCAATTAAATGAATTAATTCAGCAATTGTGGAATACATTTTAGAATGCCTTTCTTTACATTTTAACATTTTTTGGAGAAAATTATGATATGATAGCGAAAGGAAAACATTTCTTTAAGAATTAATCATATTAAGTAAACCTATTTTTAGAAAACGGTTATTAATTGTGTATGTTGTGGGGATAAATTTGAGGCTTAAAATACTAAGAGATGCAACATGTATTGATGATGAAGTCTTAAATGCTATTTTGAACCCATTTATTATTTAATAGCACAGCAATGAAAGAATCCAAAATCTGCATTGAAATATTCTTTCTTTTAAATGTATGGAGGAGTACTCTTTCTTCAAGCATTGAATTGCTTTGTTCCACTTATGATCTTTTCGAAATGAGGATGTAGCACGTGGATCATTCTTTTTCACCATAAGAGTAGCCTAAATTAATCAGCAGAGCAGCATCGTTTATTTAACTAACCAAACGAAATAATTAATTTACTTAAAGCAGGAAGCTATTTAAAACGTCTATATTTATTTACACCCAGCTTAAAAACTAAGCAAAAGTTTTTTTACACTTAATGTCAATTTTTAGTACAACAGTCCTCATTTTTTAATACCAATATTTGCAATGGCAATAGCTTTATATTAATTCTGAAATTTCAAAATTTTTTGTTCAACTATTAATGTTTAAGATTAACTTGCAAACTGTTAAACCCAGAGTAAGAATGTTACTAAAAATGCTTAATGCTGCTGAAAATTAGAAAAGATTTTCTACAAGTCTGCGTTGCAAATAATTGGAATTTCTTTTGTCTCTTGACATTATTTTGTGCTTTTTATGTGAGGCAGATTAGGAGAATATTTTTTAGCAATGCGATTTGTTATTTGCCTTTTAATTTTCCCACTCAGATCTTGGAATAACGTGTTTAATCATCATAAAATAGGAAAGTGTTCAGAATAACTATTCTGTAAAAACGGAAACATTATCATTTTTTTCCAAGATAAAATCCAAAGTAGTTTTCTGTTTTAAAACAAGAAAAATAAGCATTTGTAACAAATGTAAGTTACTGTTATATAATATGATTATTGCGTATAAATATTCATTGATTTTTTTTAATTTGAAATTCCAGCATTCGAGGAAAATGATGTTGTATATGTCTCCTTTTTAGCATATTTAATATTTTTGTTATTTATTTCTTCTCCCGAAAACATTTTTATAATATTTACTATGCTTTCTTTCATTTACTAAGTGTACAATTTACTAACACAGGATAAAGCATATCAAGTTTTATAGAAATTTATGATACTATGTTACGACGCAGAGTTTAAGAAATAGCAATGAAAGGAATAATCCTAAAATTGATAAAAATTATGATTAATATTTCAAAACCCACTGTGGCATATTTTATTATCTGAAGCAATATATTTTGTCTCTTTTAACAAAGTTAAATAATTTTTTCCTCGCCATCAATTATTTCAAAGAATGGTTTGTTTACGCTTTCAGAAGTAACAGATACACATAACCCTAATATTTTATCATACCTAATCAGGGTTATTCCTTTGTTCGCTTAACATAAACGAAAGTTAAGAAGAAGGCTGTTTTATGTCGATCATGAAAGCTCAGTGACATGTGTTGGATGATCTAAGAGAATGCCTAAAGGGCTTTTCGATTTTCAATCACTTATGGTTGACTCTATAGAACATCATTCAACTATTGAGAAAACCAAAGTGCATATTTCATTAAATTCCTGAGAGATGTGTAAGCTGATTCTGTACAATGGTATGGTATTGGAAAAGATTCAAGTTTCCTGAAGCAAATTAACTGTTGGAAGACTTTTCCTCATCTTCATCCATCAAAGTAATCTAATATAGGTATCTTTAATATATCTTTCTAGTGAACAGCAAAAAGTAGAGAACTCCTGTCTGAATAAGTTTTGCTATGATGATGAAACGTGGCTGTGAATAATATAATGAATAAAATTGTTGTAAGCGTTTTATGAACATTTGGCAATCAATAATATTTTAATGAGTTGTTAGAAATTAGTTTAGCTATTGATTTTTTTCTAAAATTTTACGAGAAGACTGAGTAACTGGACTGCAGACTGCAAAATTATTAATTGTCAATATATGGGTTAGGATTGATATTAAATATTTAAGAACTGAGAAGCTTTATTAATTGCATTTCTAGAAGTGTGATTAAATGTCTTCTGAATAACCTTTGTATACCACTAATAATCATCTTCTAGATAAACTTTTTTTTCTTCGGATATCTTTCTGAAGAATGAGGATGAAACGGTGCCTTAAAGCATAATTTGAATGAGTATGGAAGAGAAATCCTGTTCTAATTTAAAGGTTGATTATCTCGAATTTTTTTAAGTGGTATTGAACTTATTATTCAAATTTTTAAAAATTCCATATCTTTACTGTTTTGTTCCCTTGCATTAATTCGCTTGCAAGTATTTTTCTTGGTTCATTTAAAACAAATGCTTCAACAACATATGGCAGCTGTAAAATATGTTTATTAATCTAAATGAAGGCAATAGATTCGAATAACTGATTATAAATAACTCTTTATGCATTAACAAAATTCAGCTATCTGTAATTGAAATTTCAATTATATTCTGTCCTTAATGTTGCTAAGAGTTAATTTCTAAGATTATTCACAATAGAGAGTAATCTGCGCCATAAGTTTTTATTTTTCAGAAAGTATAAATATCCAAGTAGCGACCAATGGTTTAGTTACATTAACCTCTCGTTTTTGAAAGCAACATTAGGGCTATTTTGGGACGGACCTCATAATTTTGAATCGTGGTCAGGTGATGAGGACGACATCTGAGCTGGCACCCCCTCTCTAAACTTCCACACCTCACCAGCTTGAGGACTTTTGGCCCCGACAGATTTAACGTTCACCAGACCCACTTACACGACGGGTCTTAGGTGGAATCGTATCTCAAACCGGTACCGGTTCCGAAGCCGAGACTTTACCACCAGGCCACAGCGGTCCTAGCGACTAATGAACGTTAATGTACAGTATGTTGACTCGCACTATATAGTTGCAGAAAGTTTCTTGACTTTTTAAGAATCAGTAAACTTTGAACCAGAATCGAACTTCTGAACTTTCAAAAATGAAGTAAACGTTACTATTCTTGTAATTGAGTCGGAATATTTTGATAAAGCGAATTAGGATACTGCCTTCTGAAATTGGATTCGAAAATTTCGTGTCTTTTTTAAAAATGAAATTCTAACACACAATCCTGAAGATACCATTACCTACTATCTTAACTTCGTTTACAAGTGAAATACATGAAACACTTGTTGCATGTTTCTACATTTTAAACCCATTATTGATAGAGGTTATTTCTCAGACCACTTGATTATGTTTTGAATTCCTTCATAAAATCGGTTGAATTCATGGAATTTCATGTTCATGAATATCAGAGAAATTGACGAAGTACTTTAGCCGCCCATAGGCAGAGCCCAAATATTATTGCTGTGCCAAAAGTGTCACAAATTTCACCTTCTCTTTATTTATTAATTTAATTTTAATTTTTGTATTTTTAATTCTATACAGTTGTTATTTTTTGATACAAAATTGATATATCTAGACTAATACTTTTTTTGTAGAAAACATTATGATTATATAGAAATGGGTTTTCAACTGTTATTACTTATTCCGGGTTCCCGATCACTTCTAAAAAGTTTGTATAGTCTTAGCGAAGAGAAAGATTTGCTAAATATATGAAGGAGGATTTTTATAATATTGAGGAGTACAGTAATTTTATATATATATATTTTTAATGAAATATCAAGATATTTTGATGACATTGAATATTTAAAAAGAGAGCTTGTAATCTGAAATCCACCTCACCTATAATTTGAGGCGTAGGATAACTGCGCCAAATGAAGGGTTAATATATTTTTCCGAGCAGCATTCAAGCTTACAGTATGTTATTGTTTCTGATGGCACTTGTCATATACAAGCCCTCTGACGACTCGTCAGCGATTTTAAGCCAAGATAGCGTCTCTTGTTTCATTAGCGCTATCTAGGGCCAAGAGTACGGCTTAGCTACTCATGAGTCAAAACACTTTTTACGTTTCATACATTTCATTCACCCATCCACAGATCCTAATTTAGACCTGAACCAGAGAACTATCACCTCTGAGCCAGCTACATCATTGGTATTGTCTCGACAAGGAGGACGTTATGGCCACCGCATGTTATTAGTGCACCAGCCACCACATACACGGTTTCTTTGAACTCACAACTAAAAGGAGGCAAATACAACTCTCTACCAACTAGGCTATCTTGGGCTCTGCATATTAGTGTAAATATACCAAAGAGATTGCGAAAATTTATTCTTAAGTCTGAACAGTGAATAAATGGAGAATTGATCATACTAAACTCCGATTTCTTTTATGTTCCTTATAGTTATTTTGAAAATACAACTACATCTTTTTATCAAAAAAAAAAAAATAGCGTTACAAACTAAAAAGGATTTTTTTTTGAAAAATAATATTGGAAACTGCTATGTAGAAGAAAATACTTACATCACTTGTACTCCGAAAGACAGAGAGGGAATTTGAATCAATCAAAATATTTTCGTTCCCCTTCGGAGGTTTCAAGAGCCCATCCATCTAAAAAATAGTTAAATATTTCACACTTGTAGTTTTCTATACATTGTGCCCTTTTGCACTAAATCTGAACGACAAGTGCGCTTTCAAGTTTTGAATTTCAATTTCAGAGCAATTCATCACCTTTCTTTTTCCTAGAATATGAAGGAAAATATTGTTTCAGCAAAATCCTTTCTTTAAAATTAACGAGCTTGTAAATAGCGCTTTAGAAAATGGCTTGGAATTTCGTTCAGATTAGGCATGGAGTTTTATGTGGTATAAAGATATTTTGATTCCACTGATATTATAGTTTTTGAAAAGGAAATACATTATTAGTCAAAAAGGGTAAATTATTTTGATTGATATTTCAGCGAACTTATTTGATAAGCATACAATGGGGTTGATTCACAGACCTACTGATGTTTGTGTTCTAAATATCTTTTTGTATCACTCAGCGAGGATTATCATTGACATCTTTAGATTATTATTATGGCTTTAACTCAATCGAGTAGGGGAAAAAATGCAAAATAAGAATCTATTTATCGTCAAAAATAATTGTCAGGTTTTCATAAGGTGTTAATTGCCTTGACTGGAATATTCGAAAAGATTTTTTAATTGCTATTATTCATTAAGGTATTTATTAACATATTTGTGCAAAAAGATATAAATGAATAAATGTTTTTGGATGCTTTATGAATTCTTAAAAAAAACTTTAATATAATTTAGATTAGGCTTGCACTATTAATAATAGTGAACACAAATAATTCTGATATTAATAGACAAAGTTAATAGTAAGTAAAGTAAAAAGAGAAATACTCGAATAATTTAGTTTCTAATATATGAAATGGAATTTTTTACGGTAAAAAATGTGATTTTAGAAACTAACAATTATTTTAATCGTTAAACAAATTGTTCTTATCTTTAAAAATTATAATTACCCGATGCACTTTAGATTCAAAACTTCATCTGGCTTCGATCACTTTATGCCTATTTAAGCATGAGTCAACCGTTATCAAAAAATATTCTAAATAATTTAAACTAAACATATAAAATCAACTTTTTAATTCAGATAAAATAATAATATATTGCTAAATTTCGGTAGAATTTAAAGTTTGTCATTTGTCAAACATTAGTTGCAATTTTCCACTTGTAAGTAATCGAGCGAGTTGAATTTCAACTCTACTTTCAACAATTTAGAATGAGAAAAAGAATTCTCACCCCTATAATCACCGTCCCTCGAAATGTAGCATTTTTGTGTTGAAGTGAAACTAGCAACTAATTAAAATTACAAAACTGGATGCGCTTTAAGTATCTCAAGATCTTATACGGATTGAAATATATGGTCTCTTTGAAGTTGCATCATCTGATTAAGAGGTAAAAATGTTCAACGACTAGATGTTTTTCTTACGTATGGAAAGTATGTACTATCCATACTTAATATTTGCTTTTCTTTACGTATGGATAATATTTATCATTCAGATAATTAAAGATAATTTCCTACTCTCCCATTTTATCTTTATGTAACTCTAATGACATAATACATCGTTTCACTTAAAAATGCTGTTGTACTACTACTACATATATAATATCTAAATCAATTGTTAATGTGGAAAAAAAATATGCTGCCTCTGGAGTAGTCTTATGGTAAGATGAATCTTATCCTTCAAAGGGAAAACCTTTCTAAAATTCTAAGTTTTCTTAAGAGCCTTTCATATATTATATAAAACTAAGGGGAATAAAATTCTGCTACTTATTTTTAAGAAACCAATGCAAAAATGTTAAAATATTGCGCAGATTCAGATACTTAACTCTCTCACATAAATACGTAGACATTGCGTGCGAGTCATTTCACGTCGTCAGAGGACGAAGGAAATCAAAGGAGAATCCAATTCTATTGACAATGTAAATATACAATCAGCCTCTTAATCTTGCATTCAATAAATAGATATCTGAGAATTCATTCGAGCAGAATATTGAAATGTGCTTTATCTTCCTACGTATAAATTTTTATTTATGAATTGAAATTTTGGAAATGTCATTTGTAACGTGAAGGTAAATACACATTACTAATTATCTAATTAACACAGATAGAAATCCATAGAATTTTTCGAAGCTTTAATAAAGATCCAGAAATTTGTTACGAGTTAACAAAATATTTATTTCCAAATAATTTTTTCTTCAGTATGAACCACGATAGTATAATTGTAATAATCTTTCTTCCGTTTCGCATATTTAAATAGAATGGAATATTTATTTTGAAGCACATAAAACAACTATTGAAGTATGGCTTTCAACAATATTTCAGTATGTTCGTTCTGAAGAATGTGTTTCCCTTTTATGTGGCCCAAATATATTTCTGCTGGAGTTACCAGTTGAATTATTTTCTGTCTAAAAGAGCTCGTAAAAGTGTTTCTTTCATCTGTAACGATTAAAATATCGGCGCAATAAATGCAGCTGATTTTCTTTAAAATAATTAGTCTCCCTTGAGATTCGTATTTTAATTTCAGTTTCAACTGCATTTTCGTTTATGTCATCGCGATATGAATAATGTTGTTTGGTTAGATTAACCTCCCGCTTTTGAGGCACTCGAGGGATATTTCAGGATAGGCATTGTAATTCAGAATTGAAAGTTATCCATCCGCCCTCACGAAACTGCACGCCACATTGACGTGAGAACGAGCAGCAGGTCTACATACATGTACGATTTTCGTGTGATCCCGAGATGCTCATAGTGTATTAAACTTCATTTCCATTTTGGAGCTACGTGAAGCAAAGAAGTCACAACCTTTGTAATTTGGAGTCGCAATCAAAGATTGAAAGTCACACCTAAGTTACAAATAATGTAATAAAGATGTCAAATTTAACTTACAATTGATGATTCCTGCTCTCGAACCAACTACGGAAGCTTTGACATCTTGACACTATGGTGTAGTAAAAAGATGAGGCGCTTTTTACAAAAATATAATTTAGACGTTTATCGAGTGGGAGTGTAATTTTCCTCGCTTTTTCATATACTTTCACGTGATGTGTATGGTGTTAAATCTTGTTCTATATAGTCAAATAAATCGACTACGCATTTAAGACCTCTTCCCGTTGTTCGAAAATTTTGTGTTGCTCTAAAATTTTGATGAAAAATTTAAATGTTCTTTTTCTGAAATTTTAAGTTCCTTATCCAAATGCACACGAATAAGGGCAATGGAATCAACAGTCAGTCCATAGATAGTGCTATCTGCAATCCTGATGATAAATTAATACATCAAATTTCATGTAGATCTAGCTTGTTGTTTGTTAAGTTATCATGTACGAAAATGGTCAAAAATAAATCCAAAAAGGAGATTTTTGGACTCAGAGTGATCTAAAATGTGGACTTATCGCAATTTAGAAGTCGAATTTTTTGGCATATTTTCAGTACATGACAGAAAGTAAATATATATATATATATATATATATATATATATAAAGAACAAATTACGAGAAAGATTACAAAAAGCAATTTTCCTATATTTGTAGTTAAGATCAGAAGATCAGAGCATTGCTTTGTGATGGAAAATTTGTTTAAAAAAATTTAAACCTTTTAGAATACGAAAGCGTAAATTCGTATTTTAATTTTATTTACTAAATTATTTGTTTTCGTAAAAATCAATTATGATCTGGTAATTTCTTTAGAGGAACGGACGTAATTTCTCAATTTTCTAAGAAATTTTATATATCAAATTGTTTCACTCAAATGGTCTTTTTTTGTCGTTCCAAAAATAAAAATCAAAGACTAATCCATTAATGCAGAAAATATATTTATATAAAAGGTGCTTTCTGGTGTAAGTTCAATCGCTGACTCTTTTGAATTAAACTATTTTAAGGACATACAAATAAATTAATCTGATAATCATTAAACGACCTTGTTTAAAACCTTGTTTGATTTTTTTTTTTTTTTTTTTTTTTTTGCTGTAAGAAAAAGATTGCAGCGAAAGATTTTTTATTTGCTTCTCTGTTATATTTTAAAAGCCTCAGTGCCATAAAAAAAGCTTTAACCCTATGAAAGAAAGATACTAAGCTTTAAAAATAGCGTTCTTTCTATGAAGGTTTTTTTCATTAGCCGGGCAATTTTTAGTAACTTGATAAGATGGAAAAAAAAAAAGGTTAAGCCGTAGGTTACATTTATGAATACGGTAATTTCTAAAATGAATGTCTTTTGAATGGGACTGATAATAAATATCAGATGAGGACTGATTGCTTTGTAGATTATCTGACTCGTTCGGCAAAATATAGCATGAATAAAGGTGAGGAAAGGATTGCAACTGGGCAGCGAATGAAAAGATAAACATTGTATTTTCATTATAGCGGATACTTAATAATGAATCAATATTTATTAGAAAATGATCTGAAATTTTAGAAAATTCTGTTCGACAACATTTTTTTGTTTTTGTTTTATTTTCTGCCCTTAATGATATTGTGTTTTATAATCCATTTGTCAGGACATTGTTCACAGAAATTATTGAAACCCTTTCTATATCTTCCATTTACATTTTTCGTTAAAATGATTTTATCTACAAGACATGCTTTCTGATTTGGACGAAATTTCGGATTCTAGCCATGCTTTACAATGAATTTAATTTTTCCAAGAAAGCTAATTTGATACTCAGCAGCTTCAAGACCGGGAATCTATAATATGGAAGGATAATTATTCTTGATATTTGAAGATGGATACACGATATATGTAAAATACTAGCGTGTACATTGTTTGAAGGAACTGTTTGATTCTCGTTTGCTTCAAGAGATGAGTTTGAATTCTTGTTCTACCATTAAATATTAGTATTTTGCATACCCATTTTAAGTTCAATATAGAGTTCATTTTGCGCAGAATTCATATATCCCTCTTAAGTTATCTGATTATGAATTAAAACTGATGTCTCTTACAAAAATACATTGAAAGCTTCCAAACGAATCTTTAAAATCAAACAAATCAAAATTTTCACAGCATCAAGCGGATGGTTGCTAATTAAACTTTGTACTGAATTTACTACCTAAATATTTATTTTTGGGTCATATGACAGCCAAAAGGCATATTAATTTAGGTTCTACATATCAACGTAAGCTCTTTTCAATGTATATCCATAAAAGATTTAATTTACGAAGTAGTTGTATTGCTGTAACTGATTCTTTATTCTATGCCGATAAGAATAAAGCAAACAATAAACTAATACCTTTCTGTATATCAAAACGAACGAAAGGTATTAATAGTTAATTAAATATGCATGATGTAAAGTTATTCTTTGTTGTCAGCAAATGTTTAGCTTGTCCTGTAACTTAATTTTATGCAGAATCACAGAGATGTTTGGTTCGACAAATTTAAATGTACTGATCGATGCCTTTATGAGGTTTTGTCGGATATATCCAGGGATTTAGCATTTCCAATAATAGGGTTAAAATTATGTTTAGATTTGATAAATGCAGAATTGATGAAGGCAGGACGTTTCGAATCTCAGAAGCATTTTGATTAATAGCTGCTTTTAAGAGAGATCCTTACAACATATTAAATAGAATTAGAATGCATTCGAATTTCGTGTAGATGGTAATAAATTACACGAAACATGAATTTGCCACTGAACTGGGTTGACAAGAATTGTAATCCTTTGAGCAACAACAAAGTCTTCATCTATTATGGATGAAATGACTACATATATTTGTATTATTATTCGTGAGTTAAAGCATAAATTGCAATTTGCTTGGGGACACAACCATTTAGTTCATCATGTGGATTACTGATAATAAGAGAATAGTTAACTCATGAAATATATTTTACAACAAAATGCAGTTTTACTGATGAAATTTATTTTTTAAATAAAAAAATTTATTTAAAATTAGATTTTAAATGGAAGTAACACAAAGCATTTTACTTTTTTGTTAGATGTCAAATATGCTTTTTAGGGACATTCTACGAACTCACTGACCGTCTTAAAAAATAACTTAATATCTATATAAATACCCAAATAGTTTAAAGAGTTGCACGAAAAGGTTTGTTTCTCTGTATGTTAATGGATAAAAATCAAAATACCACTGATTGAAAAATATATTTATTGCTGCGGTTCCAAAATATATTTATTGCTGCGGT